>WTSP01001893.1:34349-48061 GCA_025331215.1 Actenoides lindsayi | reverse complement strand
TTTAATTTTTTTTTTAAATCTTTTTCATATTGAACTCCTGCAGGCAGTACCTGTCAGAGGCAGCAGCTTTCCAGGCTGCCTCAGCCTTGCTGGACTTACCCGCACATGATTTTTTGGGGAAGCCACAACCTCAGCACACAGGAATGGGGATCCGTTAGTCCCTGGGTCAACCCGAGGGCAAGATGTTAAGCGCAAAAGTGTTGCATGATTAGTGGCAGTCACTGGAAAGAAGTTTTAGTATCTGTGACTATAGGCAGTTTGTGGACTTCAGCCAAAATGCTCTCTTTAAATATCAGAAAGTATCCCTAAAATTGCAAGCCTTGGGAGACCACGGCACTCTGCAAACTGCCAAGAAAAACAACACGTAGCACATAAATCTGAAACAATCACTTCTTCCAGCTACGAAGGGACCGAGCGACAAAACGCTTATCTAAATGCTTTTTGTTTACATTAACATTTATTCTGAAATGATCTGAAAGCCTCGACCACTCTGCCTTTACATGTCTGGATGCTAAGGGTTTGTGCACGGCTCCTGCTTGGGAAATCCTGTCACTGGCATGGTGAGGGTTAATCAGATTCATCGCTTACAGGGACAGGAAAAAAGGGGACATAAAATGACCCCATGTGCCTCTTGGTTTCTCTCTGCTAGTTCTCTTTCCTTTGCACTGGGGCTGGCAATTTGCATGTGGCTAAAGCGCTTCCCTGGACTTAGCCTGAACATAGAGTCATAGAACGGTTTGGGACCACTAAAGGTCATCTAGTCCAACTCCTCTGCACCCAGCAGGACCATCTGCAACTAGAGCAGGTTGCTCAGAGCCCCAGACAACCTCATCTGGAATAGTTCCAGGGATGGGGCATCAAGCACTTCTCTGGGCAACCTGGGCCAGGGTCTCACCACTCTCAACGTCAAAAATTTCCTCCTTCTCTCCAGTCTGAATCTTCCCTCTTTTAGTTCAAAACCATCAGCCGTTGTCCTGTTACAAAAGTCCCTGCTAAAAAGATTGTCCCCATCTTTCTTCTGAATGTAGAGGGGATCTCTCCTGTTTTTTTATTCATAATGGTTAAAATTCATGTCTGTGTTTTAGTTGGAAATGACTTGGGTTCTGCTTCCAGACTCTGTGCATATGATACCATCCTCTGCATTGACCTGGCCAGAAAGGTGGTCCTGGTCCTGGTAAATACCCCCAGCTCCTGCTCTGTGTTTTTCTTACCAGAGGCACAGGTTGGTGATATGTTCTCAAGATCCACTGTAAATCAGCGAATCTCTATCCCTAGGATTTGCTCACGATTTGAAAATCTGACTTGAAACAATTGCCTTTCCCCTAGGGCACCATATGCAACTTCAATATATTAGTGGCGAAGGAAAATATGCTGTGCTTGGAGTTTACAATTCCCACTCTAATTTACCAGACAGGTGTTTTTGAGGAACAGCTCATCTGGCAAGAAGAAGGAGGGTCACTGGGTTGGGACATTTTTCTCCCTCTTATTTTCATTAAAGGGGGCAAACTTGCAAACAGCTGGTAGAAGGAATTGCTCAGGGGAAAATTCCCCCCCCACGTTAACGGCTGCAGGGGAGAGGGTCAGGAGAAGACAGCCATGCTTGCTCAGAAAGAGTCCAGCCAAAATTCCTGACTTTGTATGAAACGGCTCCCTCATGATCAAAGGTGATGGGTGAACTGGACCACCAGGACCAAGGCTCCAGAGGGCACCAGGATCTTGCTCTTCCCCTGAAACATAGCCTTTGTGCAGGATGAGTACTAACTTTGCTGCTCCTGAAACTTGTGACTTGCATTCCTGCTAGCCAGCCAGCAATTTATTCCTTAGAGAGGAGAAAAAGAAAAGAAAAAAAAAAAAAGAAAGAAAAGAAGAAAAAATAATAATTAAGCTAAACTAAATTAATCCTGTTCTGAGAGCTAAATATGGTCAGGACATCTGTGACCTCCCCCGACTTCACCCTGGCTGAGCGAGGACAATAGCTGCCATGTGCCACCCTTTCTTGTAGAGCCTGGAAAAGATTTCTAATCCCAAAAATAATGCACGCGTGCACCCGTGCACGTAGGCATGCACACACACAGATACACGAGTGCTGCTCAACTTGCATTTCACGTCCAAAAGGGAAGAGCTGGCAACAGGGCTGCCCTCGCAGTGTTGGAGGGATGAAAGACCCCCCCCTTGCTTCATAAAAGCCGTGTGTACACAAGGGTTTTTCTTTCGTCTACAGATGTCCATTTCTAGTGTTACAAGGTGCAAATTCCGAGGTTCGGCAGACGCTGGAAGCTGTGTTCTCGTGTTGAAATGCCGGTATGTGGTCCGCGTGTCTCTGATCTCCAGAGTTTCCTAGCATGACATCTTTCATCATCATCATCAAGTCGGAGGACGTAGATACATGTGGCCACCAGATTCCCTTCCAGCGTGAAGACGGGCCGCATCCTTTTACTCCCCTCACTCCCCTGTTACGGGCGATGCTTTAAAGTCGGTCTTTGCCCAGCTTTGTGGGATACCTGGCCTCGCAGCGCCGAGCCAAAAGAAGTCCTGTAAATAAGGGCACATACTGAAAGGAGACGGTTGGGGTCCTCACTCCAGCCAGCAATGCTCTAACCTCTCCCTGCCCCACTTTGAAGGGGACGGGCGAGGGTCACCCCGCGAGCCCCCGCTGCTCAGATCATCTTGCCCAATGTCAGGAAATGGTGGCCTTTTCCTTTATTTTTTTGGAAGGAAGTGGTTAACTCTTCCTTCACCGCTCCACGATGGGATTCATTTGTGAACGAACTCTTCAATCAAGAGCTAGCAGACCACAGAGATGGCTTGCGTGGGAGGGAAATGGGGCTCGGTGGGAAGCCTGCAGAGAACAGCCACAACCGCCCGCAGCAGAGGACCCCCTACCCTGAGTACTCCCTGTTAAAGTCATCTCAGCCACCCCACCACTTCTGGTCCCACAGGTGCAGAGTTCCCCTGTGTGGGAGATCTCCTGCAAGGGCTATCGCTTGCACTTGGTGGGTGTTTCTGATTCACAACAAAGTGGAAGCTGCAGCAAGAGTGTGTCAAGTCAGCTTTGGCAAGTCTCGTGGCCCTCCTTTTTTTTAAATTTATTTATTTATTTTCTTCTTTTTTTTTTTTCCCCCTTCCTTTTTCTCGTTGCTGCTCAGCCCTGCAGAATGTAATTAGAAAATGAGCCATTTATAAAACAAATGTTTCCGGGAGAAACTCCCCTGAACACCCGTGTCATAAAATTATTGAAGGCAGCGTCTGAGAGCGTTCAGGATCCAACATTTCCTCGGGGCTCACCCCTATCCATTATTCTGTCGCCGTTTCAACTGGGCGGTGACATTTTACTGGCGGGACCCTGTTCCCCTCCGAAAGAAGTTGGCCTTCTGGCTGTTCTGCTGACAAACCAATGCTCTGCTCCCTTGGTGTCTTCCTCTGTTTGGTAAAATCATGGTGGGGAGGTAGGGATCCTGGGGCTGTCTGGCTTATCTCTCACTCCCCTTCCCAGCATATCCAAGGGGACAGAGGAGGGTGAGAGCGCCCCGCCCAACATACTGGTGGCATTTTCAGGGCTCAACAAAACAGTGTGGTTTCCAGAGCTGGGATGTCCCCTCCTTCTAGAAATGCTCATAGTTTTTGCTCAAGGTAAACACTTGGGCCTGGAACGTCCCGTATTTCACTCTCCACTGGGATCGGTTTTGCCCAACGACTCAGCTCCCACCGGAGCACCACAGAACTTGACAGATTTTCCAACACACTCTACAAAGTGCTTTGAGATCCCTGCCAGCTCCCTCTCTGGTCTTCTGGTGTAGTCCAAGAGGCAGATATTCATCTTAACAGCTATATGCTGGCTGGGCCCTGGTTGCCTAAGAGATTCTCCCTGAATTTATTTATTTGGATTTATACAAAAGAGCATAAAAAGGAACACTCCTCCCAGACTCCAGGCTCACCAGCCATAAATTACAAGAACAACTACAATGAAACCACCCACAGTACCTCCCGCCCCTGACAGAACTGTTTTCCTCCAACACTTGGCTCTTCAGCAGCAACGTCCAGATTCTCTGCATGCCTTGGTGTGGAGACATCAGCTGCAGGCGGCCGAAGGATTGGAGTTTAGGGAAGCCCTGTCCTCACCCCTTCTTCAGAAGCTGCTGGGGTAGCACTTAAGTGAGAAATGGAAGAAGCAGTGGATGTGATTTCCAGCAGAGAGGTTGATGCCCTTGCATCCACATGGACAAAGCTAGAGTAGGTCAGCTCGTGAATTCACACAGGACAGGGGTGGCTGGAGAGACCTCAAGAGGTCTTCTAATCCCTGCGGGTCTTCTCATCCACCTAGTCTGTCCTGACACATAGCTAAATAACTTGTTCTTGAAAGCCTTCAGTGATGGAGTTTCCACCACCTCCCACACAAGGAATCCCAGTTCTCGCCCGTGGAAAATGTTTCCTAAAGTCTGACCTCAGTCACCCCTGCCCTTAGCCTAATCACTTTATGTGCTAGCCCCAGCAGACATGGCAGACTGCTTCCTATCTCTGATCCAGTGGGGAAATTCAAAATACTTGAAGGCTGTTATCATGTTTTCCTTCAGTTTTCTCCTCTCTAGACTAAACAACCCCAACTTTTTTCAGTTTCTTCTTGCAGGTCATATTTTCTAGAGCTCTATTCCTCTTTGTTCTTCTCCTCTGGACCCTCTCCAAGGAGTCCGCATCTTTTCTCAAGTGTGGTGCCAAAAGCCGGATTCAATATCCAGCCGAGGTCTTCCTGGGGCTGTGTGGAGCAGATGGATAACTTTGCATGTCTTCTGTGTAGTGCTGCAAGCCTGATGCCTGTTTTGCTCACTAAAGAGCAGAGCACTGCTGACTCCTCTTCAGCCTGTGATACACTATGCCCTCCTCAAATGCACCAGAGCCCCAGACAGGGTCTTTTCTTATCAACAGGGTCCTCTCTTACTGAAGGTTATTTGGCTTGGCTTTACAGCTCTTTTTGCTGCTCATGCTGAGTTTTGGCAATTTTAGCAATGTAGAAGCAATCCCTTGAGGTTTGAGTGCCCCAGGGCCACGTTCCTGCTGAGGGAAGGATGACAGCCGATAGATCTTTAAACATATTGTCATAAATTCACACTCACGCCTTCACTTTGCTTCAGAGCCTGGAACATTTTGTCCCAAGAAGGTAGGATGTCTCCCTGGGCTTGTCTCCTTCCCTAGTGCAGCTGTACCCTAATCTCAAAGAGATGCTACAGATACTATGCTGACGATTTTTGAGGTTGTCCTCATCCAGCTCAAGCTCTCCATACCACACCAACACATCTTAAGAGCTACCTTCTGCTCTGGGATGTGAAGACCCCTTGGATCCTGCCTTGTTCTTCCTTGTGGGCCTGTCCTTGACTTAGATGGCAGTGAACGGTAGAAGAACAGAGGAAGAGGAAGTGATGGGATGGGTATCAGCAGCTGAGCACCTTGATCTCCAGGCTCAGATGCTCAGACAAGATCCCAGCACATGGTTCAGCTGGGGCCAGGAGACAAGATGAGCTTCATGCACTCTCTGTGCCAGATTACACCACATGTAGGGATGATGGAGATGAAGGTGTGACAGGGTACAACAGCTGTAGGTGACCACGTGGTTTAAAAGGATCACAGGGTAACTCAGACTAGAAGGAGCATCAGGAGGTCCCTAATCCAGCCTCTAAGCTCAGCCTAGGTTGCTCAGAGCTTTATCCAGTCAGCCTTGAAAACTTCCAAGAATGGAGACTGCACAGCCTCTTTGGATCATCTGCTCCAGTGGTTGACTGGCTTTATCATAAAAAAGAGTTTTTTCTATATATCCAGGAACTACACTTACAGAACACATTTGGTGTATTCTCTGAGTGCATTTATCCCAATCCTAAAACCTAGACACAGACCTAAACCAATCCTAAGACCTTAGTTACAGCTTTGACCCTTTTGCTTCCCCTTTTTACCCAGACCATAATCACAAAGTGGGATTTAGTGACAGGTGGGGATGCACGTGGTGCAGGAGGATCCAAATCACCATGTTAGCAGGAGGAAGAAGCAAAGAGAGCACAATGAAGGCAACCGGTGAGGGGCTGCCCCTCAAATGCTGTCACGTGCCTTTTCAGCTGAAGCCACCTCGTTGGTAGCTGTTGGTGCATGTTCTTGCACAATGGGGTCTGGTCCCAGAGGGGGTCTTCAGATATTGCTGCAATTTCAAAAAATACCCAGTCTCAAGCAGCCATGCAGGCTGCAGGTGGAGTAACACCATTACAGAGATGCTGGACTCATCCCAAGCCCCAGGAGCTAGGGTCAGAAAAATCAGAATTAAACTGAAACGGGAAAGAAATCCAAACCAGTCCCAGGGTGTGTTCATTCAGGATATTCTTTCTTTAACTCTGCCCTACAGTCAAGAAATAATGATGCAGTTATAATTCAAGCATTGTTATGTTTGTAGCCCTTGATTAGATTCCACTAATTAGATTCAGCCAAAAATTCTTCTTTCTCTCTTCTGTTTTCCTTTATGCTTTTTCAAGTTATGGTGTCATTTTGGGTGGGTAAAGGCTGCCAAACAGTTAACAAACTAACCAGCAAATTCTCACAGAGATCATCTTGTTCTATCGTGTGTTGTTCCCAGTGCACCAGGGAGGTGTAGCAGAGTCAGAAGCAGCCTCCAGCTTGCTGTCAGCATGGTCCTGTCCCTTGGAGCTGTATTTAGGATTAATGATGGACCTAGGAAAGTTCCTTAGGAGGGCCTGTTGTGACGGGACAAGGGGTGATGGTTTTAAATTAAAAGAGGGAGATTGAGATTAGATACAAGGAAGAAATTGTTAATGCTGAAGGTGGTGAGAGTCTGGCCCAGGTTGCCCAGAGAGGTGGTTGATGCCCCATCCCTGGAAACCTTCCAGGTGAGGTTGGCCAGGGCTCTGAGCAACCTGCTCTAGTTGCAGATGTCCCTGCTGGGTGCAGAGGGGTTGGACTTGATGGCCCTGAAAAGTCCCTTCCAACCCAAACCAGTCTGTGATTCCATGAAAACCACAGTTATGACAGCACAGGAGAGCTGGTGAAACACTTGGTTTGTTTTATTTTTTCAATAACATACCACTACATGTTTTATGATCCATTTTTTTTGTACCAAAGTGCAAAGAGTATAGGGCTGGAAATTCCACTGGATGCAAAAGCAGAAATCACCTGACTCTGCCAGACCAGGATTTCACCCTGGTGGAAATTAACATACAAAACATTGATCGTAAGAAGGAAAGTAGTACTGTCACAGAAGAGCCGCCTAAGCAAGAGTGTCTGCGCTCAGTATTCAAGAGAAAGGCAAAATCCAGAAGAAAATAGATGTACCTAAATATTTTGCCTTGGCTGATCAAAAACAGCTGAGAGCACAACACACAGCTTTAGAAGAAAACCCAGCAAGTTGCTGCCACACAAATAAAAAGCAACTGATGAAAAAGAGATTAATGCAAAGCAGTTTTCTTGGAGATGACCAGAAAAAAATACAGAAGATTAGAGAGTAAAGAAGGGAACCACCATAAGATGTCCATAGCCATGACTGACTCCAACAGAGCCATGAATCTGGTTGCAAATTGCACCAGCACAAAGCCAAATGCTAAATAAAGTCATGGAGAGTCATAGGAACTGGTGGGTTACTTTACACAGTGAAAGTTATAACAATAACTATCTGTGCTAGATCCATAAGTGAGCACGAATGGTGGTCACCAATGTGAGATAAACTAATTACAGGAGGCAGGAACAAGTTGAAGCTACTTAAATCGAGATTCTTGGTCTCACTGAAAAATGCAATGGCCACAAGATTTTGCCTGAGGACTCACAGAAGTAAATGTTAAATTTGCTGAAAGGCCAGTTGAGGTTTTGGAGAATAGAGTCCATCAAGACCTCCATGTGTAGGAGGGACTCTGGAAGGATGCAGCTAGAATTGAGAAGAAAGGGGAGAGAAACCAGCCTTGCCAAGGATGTTCCAAGAGCAGTGATGACAACATCAGCACTGGCTCTGGCTCTCTCAGCTGCTGCTCTAAGATGAGAAAGGAGGAAGAGAGAAGGAAGACGTCCTCAGAAGAAGTGAAGGGTTGTCACTGGTGGTGCTGCGGACTCCCCAGGCAGGAGGTGTAGCAATGGGGGTCTAGAAACTTGGCCCAATAATGGCTGAGGATTCTTCTTAAATGGATATGGTGCTGAGGTCTGTCCCACCTCACAAACTTGCACCTCTCACAGATAGGAAATGAGTTGTCTATCCTTTTAACTTTTGCTAGCCACACTTGTCACAGCTCTGCACCCTGACACTTGTAAGCAGTGTCTGGCTAGCCAGGGGGACCATGCTGCCATCTCCATCAGGCCAGGATGGCCACCTTTCCCACCCTCTGACCTGAAGCATGCATCTCTGTGGTGGACCTCACAAGCTCCTTTTATAGCCATCAAAGAGAAATAGGCAAATCAAAGGTACCCTGTTCCCAACTTGCAGAAGGTGGATGGGGCCCTGGGAGCGCTTATTTCTGCCCATCAGCTCTATAGGGATCCTGAGAGGACCAGATCATCTGGAAGCACCTAAAGTGTGATGACATGCAGCCAGACCATAGATGCTGATCCATGTCCAGGAGCAGAGGAGAGGTGTGCTGTAGAGGGCACATAGGCTTGGTGCAGTGCTGCAGGTTTGGAGGTGGCCCATATTGCCCTTACCATGGCTCTTCTTCTGCAGGTGAAAGGGACCCACATTGAGTCATAGGAGACGAGTTCAAAAAAAAAAAAAAAAATCACTACAGGGCCTCTCTTCTTAGGGGTGGCCTTTCATGATCTTAGTCTACCATGCCCCATAATGTCCTCTCCCTACAGATGTGGAGAGATGCTAGTAAAATTACACTTTTTCAGCATAACCTCCCATATTTAAAATCAAGTCCAGCTCCCTGAAACTATGACACTCACTCAAACCCCAATATTTTTCAAAAGCCCATTTTGTGTTGATTGTCATGATCATCTGAGGGTTCACACCTTATCTGAGAAAACAAACACTGTAATTCTCACTTAGTCACGGGACTCCAAGAGCTGGGACTTAAGAAATACCACAGAGCTTCCAAAAAAATCCTGTGAGTTGGCAGCTCTGCCCATCTTTAGGCTTTGTTCAGAGCAACCACGGTCAGATCTGCAGCTCCTAAAAATACCAGAAAAATCAAAGCACTCCTCAAGCACCCTGAGCCAATGCAGGAAAATGCTTCATTCCTCTGAAAAATATGGACAATACCATCCATGCTTTCTCCAGCCTGCGCTCCTCTGCTCCTCTGTGGGAAAACACTCTTGGCCAAGGCAGCAGTTGGCACATAGGCATCAGCCAAACCTCCAGCAAGGACCTTGTGCCAACTTGTGCATCTTGCGCTGAGAAAATGAACAGTCCTGAAGGGAATTTTGGCCAAGAGGTGAGTCCATTGTCCTGGATGATGCCAGGGGTAGGCTTTGAGAACTTCTTGGTTCCCCTGGATTGTTATACATCTCATGGAGCAGATTAATTAAGCTGAACTGGATTTAGGTACTGGCTCGAGGCCAAAGTATATGAACATATCCACACCCAGCTTTACTCCAAGCATGGCATGATGGGACAGGGGGTTCGCAGTCCCCAAACAACAGTGGGCAGGAAGAGACAAAGCTGGCGTCAATTAACTGAGCTGATTTTCCCAGCAACAGCAGTGAGAAGGATCTCTCAGCCAGGACCAGCCGCAGGGAGGGACCCACGGGTGCTGGCTGGATGAGAGGGTAAACTCACACAGGAGGCGTCACGCATTCTTCTGTGCATCCCTCACCTACAGCTGGGCTCAAGGGGAAGGTGGCCAGCTTGCCGATGAAGGGAAGGGTGTGTTAGTGCAGCGTCCCAGCTCCCACACGAGCCACCCCCAGAGCCAAACTACTGTTTGATTGATCAATCGTTCGATCCAGCTCCCTGCCTCCTTCCACGTGCAACGAGCATGAGCCGAAGAGCACGCACTCACGGCCTTCAAGGGCTGGCTTAGGCAGCCCCTGATAGTGCTGTTTATACAGCTTCCCGATGGAAACAATGTGGATTTTATTAAACGATCCCATTAATGTTTCTCCATGTTGTCATTGCAGACTTCAAACGATGATTTATGTTGGCTCGTAGGTCTTTGTCCTCGCAGCCGCACCGCGAGCAGCATCCAAGGACAAAGTGTTCTGGGACAGGACGGTGGGAGTCCTACTGCTCCGGCTGTGCGGCCATGCCGAGGTCTGCTCCTCCGGTGCCACGCGCCGGGGAACAAAGGGGACCGCCGGCCAGCCAAGGACAGCGACACGAGCCACAGGGCCACCTGGGACCATCCTTCACGCTGCAGTCTGGTGTTGGTCTCACGCAGCAGTGGCTTAAAGGGAGAGCTGCACTGCCAGGGAGCCCCGCGCAACCACAGGCAATTTTTTTACCCTGTTTGAAGTGACCCTAATCCTCTTGTCCCAGAAAAAATCATACCTGTTTGTCATGTGCTTGTTCTTAGCCCTAAGAATTACACTTGTACTGCCAGGGTGCTTTTCCCTCTATTTTTTTCCATTTTTCCACCCCATCATTCCCTGGCTGAGTTTACCCAAAAACCAGTTTTGCCTCCTTGCTGCCCATTTTGCATATGTGTCAGTTTTCACCTGAGGAGTGAACCAAATAATCCATTCAGCAGAGAAAACCCAACTGTGGACTTGAGGACTGTCCTCTTTGGGACCAATAAGTCACTGACAGCTATTCTTGGCTAATGTGAGACACGGCAAAGCCTGGTGCGACCAAGCAGGTGGTATGGATAGAGTCAAGATGGGTATATACCCTGAGCAGTTCTCTGTATATGTTTTGGGAGATGTAAAAAATTCTCTTCAAAGTACCTACCTCTAGTGCATGGTGGGTCTGATCCTGGGGCAGTGCTCAGATTGTGGCAATCCTGAGACACAAAAATCCCAAGGTTTTCACTGTCAGACACCAATTTTTGTGTGCGTGCACAAGGGTTTCTCTCTCCAAGCTCACACTGAGCATCCTCCCGATTATTTTGGTCACTCGGTCATCCTGCCAGTGAGCAAAGAGCTCGCTGCAAACTGCCTCAAGACCATCATTTGAGATGAGTGCTCTGGGTGGGGTGGTCACAAAACCACATCCAGCAACCTCATGGCCACGTGCAGCTGCTGAAAAATTGGTCAAGGAAGTAGCAAAGCTGCTTTTCATGCACCCAGGACAGTTGAGTGAATCTGCTCCTTACCCTCCCATTTAAATCCAAACCCTGCCCTTGGCTGCTGTCTGGGAATATTTCATGTGGTGGGAGTCCCTCAGGAATGATCTTGCTTTTTGAGCAACCACAGTCAAATTAGAGCCGATATTGTGAAGGGGTTTAAACCATTTCTCTCTCCCACACATGTAAGGTCACTGCAACCATCACAAACCAGAGCTTTCAAGTTTTTGGAGTCCAGGCTGTGACTTTCCCACTGTTTTTATCAGCATCCGCACACACCAAACCTTTCCACGTGCAAAACTGCAATACCGAGAGCTTCAGGGTGATGTTGTTCAGGTGATTTCTGTGGGAGCCTGTATAGAATAGCAAAAGTGTAGCTCAATTTCTTGCATAAAAGTCTTGGTTTAAAAATTCTTCACAAGCTGAAAGCAAAAGGCAGAATTAGTCAAAGCAAAAATGCCTCTTTTTGTCATCCACAGTAAAGTTTAAGTTACTGCAACATCAACAGGCTTTCCTTGGCCAGCTTTGGAAAGATTGTGTCCTTGGTCTACAGCCCTCCTTGTACTTCTTATTTCTTATTTGTTGGCCTATGACTCACCTTAAGCCTTCAATTTATCAAGACATTCTCTGGCCAGCCAGGACTTGACATCCATAGCACTGCAACAAACCTTGGACCAAACTCCGGGAGCTTGTAGGAATGGCCAGACCAGCTCTCCAGGCATTGGTTAGCTGAGATTGAAACATGATGGTCATCACACATGCCAAGTCACCTTGCAGAGGACAGTCACCTGCACACAGCTGCTCTCCTTGCCC
This sequence comes from Actenoides lindsayi, assembly GCA_025331215.1. Taxonomy (NCBI): domain Eukaryota; kingdom Metazoa; phylum Chordata; class Aves; order Coraciiformes; family Alcedinidae; genus Actenoides; species Actenoides lindsayi. The sequence continues at coordinate 36,059 of WTSP01001893.1, read as the reverse complement.
TCATCTGGGGGACGTGTATCTTCTTTTGGCAACAAAGAAGGAGGGCACAAGCTTTTCCAGGAGTAACAACAAAACCAAGTGGTCTCAACTTTCCTTTCTCCTCAGGATGAAGGCTGATGTGTCTACTTTGCAGTGCTATTTAGAAGACCATCAAACCACCAAGGTTCTTGCCACTCCAGGGAGAAAAAGCCGTATGAAAGCCCAAGTCTCAGAAGGCCACCTGGACCTGCTTGAGCAGGGATTTATCCAAGGGCTGTATCTGAACAGGCCATAGAGGTGCCTGCGTGAGCTTTGCAGGTGAACTCCTTGCCTGGGCAAGGTGGCAGGAGGTGAGCTGTAGGGTTTTGCAGAGAAATGTATCTCCCGGGCGGAGCATAAAGGCTGCCTGTATTACTACAGCCTAAAGAAAACCCTAAAAAAGTCAAATACAGCTGAAGGGAAGAATATATTGGGAAGGGAGTCATATGGCTGGCTGGGAAATGCAGGGCTTTGAAAAGGGATGGGGCGGGACAGGAAGAACATTCCTTTCTCACTACAAACGCCTTGAGCCACTTGGGAAACATCCGACCAGGCCGCCCGCTCGCACCCTGGGGCCAGCAGTGCTGGTCCTGCTCACCAGCAGATGCTGCGGCTAATCCGAGACCACCACCATAGACAGAGAGGGACGAGGTGCCCGGAAAGAGGCAGCCTGAGCCCCAGATGCTCTGGCTGGAAACTGTGGTGTGTGCTGGGCGCAGGTGGCTGGATGTAGCCAGCTCACCTCATCCACAGCCACCAGTGCCAGCTCGGAGCTGCTCAGCTGCGTGCATGGAAAAGGAGAGAGTGGGGAGCTTGTTGCTGTGGGGATGTGTTTTGCAGCTCCATGTGGTGCTTACAATCAGATGCCTTCTGTCTCTCCTGGGAGGATGGAGAGAAGTGTGATTGCTTTGTGCTTCCACCTCAAACAGGGCTTTACAGATTTTCCCCACATTGATGTGGGGCACAGAGGATTGGGACCAACTTCAAGGCAGGTTTTCTTTCTACCACCTTGTTCCTCATTCCACTGCCTCTTCTCTGCCCCACTCTTTAATAGGGTTGTCTATTCTTCCCCAAATTTCTGAATTCTTGTCAAAACCAGGGTTTGTAGATACATGGAAACATAGAATAGTTCGGGTTGGAAGGGACCTTTAAAGGTCATCTCGTCCAGCCATTTAGTGAAGAAGTGAAGAATTAAACCCCTCCTCTGCAACTCCACATGGACAAAGCCATCACTTGTGATGCCAAGGCCACCGCAAACAACCAGATGAGGATAACCACTGCTGAGCTAGCCCCAGGCTCCCTTGGTCCCCACAGTACAATCCCTTATGTGGACTTCTAGAGACATCCAAGAGAGGGGACCCAGCCCTGTTGCCCCACTGCCACATGCAATGTCCCCAAAACTGGCGTCAGGATAGACCCCATCCTGCAGTGGGCTCTTTTTTTTTTTTTTCTTATTTACAAAGGCCTGGCTCTTCCTTTTGATAATTATCAACCACACTGATGTGCTTTTGTTCCCTTTGAAGTCATTTGTGTCTCCACACATGCTTGTCCCTGCTTTGTGACATGTTTTTGTCCCAAATTGCTGAGGACACCCATGAAGAGCCTCTTCCTTGGCACAAAACCACACGGGGAAGGTCTCTGTTCCCTCCCAGATAGGTACTAGTGTCTCAACAAGTGCCAACAGTGCTTGTC
>WTSP01001892.1:12251-23780 GCA_025331215.1 Actenoides lindsayi | reverse complement strand
TGTCGAGGCCGGCAAGTGGCAGAAAGGTGGGGGGGAGGGAGGGGTGAAGGTGCGAGGAGGGGGGGGGGGGGGGGGGGGGGTGTAACAAGAAGGAAAGATTAGAAGCATCTCCCCCTGTTTTGTAACCTGCTGGCTTTGCTATGGATAGCTGCAAGACTAAGGGATGACTCATTAGATTAAATGGATGGAAAGAAGAGGAATTGATATCTGTGAAGACATTAATGCCTTTGGGATTGCAGGGATTCAAACGATCTGGGGTCCTGTATCAGGTGGTCATTTCTCTGCAATTCCTAGGATCACTTTCTTCATCCATTTTCAAAGAGATACAGACACCACATTAGTGAAAAGGTGTCATAACATGATTCTGGATGAGGTTTTTCTTACCAGCTATCACATGCCTGAACAGAAGCATCTCAAGAGACATACATAGTAAGTGCTACAGGAAGCCATGATTTTCCCAGCCATGCAACTGAAGTGAGGAACCCCAGTTATTTTGCATACGTCATTCTACTTTTTTTGCCATGATGGAAGCAAGCTCAACAATGTGGTGGTCTTTAGTTAGCAACAGTCATATTTAGACACAGAAAAGACAGACACCCTGTAGAAGATGTGCTGGACTAAATGAACTGGCAGAACCAGGAGAAAGGGCTTAGCGTCACTTTTTTTCCCCTCTCCTCTCTCAAGCCTTTTGTTATCCTCTTCTGGTTCTCTCTCTCAATTCATTGTATCAGAGCAGTGGTCCAACCAGTACTCTTCTGTCTTTGGCACAGCTGCAATTTTACAATTCCCTGCATACCCTGCAACTCACAGTGCCTTACAAATATAGGGCTTGAGACCTCAGTACTGAGGCAAAGTGCACTGTGCTTCAAGAAAGAAAACATCCACTTCCCTGTGCTCTTGATGGAGAAGAGAAGGTGAGAACACTCCTTTCCTCAGTTTCCACTAAGGATTACTTTCACCGTCCCCTGGATGATCCCATATTCTTGTAAAAAAATAATCCACTCTATATGGTCCCCATGGACACATTCTGTAATGGGAGTCAGCTTTTGGTTGCTCAGTGTGTCTCAGCTTTCCAGTTTGTGTTTCCCAGGTGCATGGGCTGTGCTTTACATGTTGAAATCAGAACTTCCTCAGAGAGGCTGTAAGAGCAACTATATCACCACTCATCTCATGTGATACCCATCTCTTACCAAGCCCCCAAGCTCAGAAAGCCCTAACCAGTCACTACTTGTCACCAGGATGCAAAGCCTTCAAATCAAGTTACACTTATCACAGCCCCATCACCATGTAGTATACAGCAGCTAGTGTTATTTTAGCAGGGTCTCTTATCTGATCCAAGATCTGTTGTTTTACTATGTTGAAGGACGCCTTGTTGTTTCTTTAGCTCACTCACTGATCACGAGCAATTTAAGAAAAAGCTCCAGAGCTCCACATAGGGTCTTTCCTGAACAAGCTGAGTCAAGCCATAAAGTGGCTTTTTCCTGTGGCTATCCTACTCTACATTATCCCATAATATTTCACAAGTGTTTCACAAGTGTATCTACACAGAAAAAACTGTCTAGCACTGTGATCCTATCACATTCCCACTTACCAGAGATGTCACTGTTCCCAGCAGCAGGATGTCAGATGGTACCCAGTGGTACCAGCCACAGAGAAGCCCTTCAAATCTGTACAGAGCCATGAGTTACCCTGTCAGATAGGATAAGGCCCAGCACAAACAGCTGAGGTCAGGCTTACTTTGACCACCCTAAGTGGGCAACAACACGATCGTTCCCTGCCACCGTGGGCTACAAGATACACAGCAGGTCTGCAGAGCAAGTGGGGGGCTGCAGGTCACGCTCAGGCATGCTGTGCTTGTGATGGCCGCGCTCCCCCTGCTCTGCGACACCAGGCCATACACCCGGGGCTACGGGACAGTTAAACCTGAATGAAAGGATATTTCCTAGCAGTGAAGGACAGTTAGATGAAGTTAATAAACCTCAACAACCTGATGTGGTGTGATTGTCTTATGATTTCTCCACTTCGTTGTTTTTCAAACTGTTTTCAACCTTTGGATATACACCTCCCTTCAAAACAGTCATCTCCCATCCTTAGTCACGCAAGACTGCCATTACCATGACTTTACTCCAAAATCATCATCCTCCCACTGTTTTTTCTGTCATGACCACAAACACATTTTGTCTTCCCGAAACCAATCAACTTCCATACATACAGGGCCACCCTGCTCCCTATTCCCTTCCACCCTTCAGTGACAAACCTCCAATTTATACTTCTTTTTCCTCAACACATCCCTTATCTCCCACACCCACTGAACAGATCCACTCTGTTGTTCTGCCAGAAATGATCAGCCCTACCCTCATGTCAACAACTTCTTTCTCCACTCCATTTCAAATTGGGGATAATCAGTGGGGAAATTACTTGCTTTGTCAGTATTCACGGTTAGTGTATCCCTAGCTCTTTTAAGTCTCCCACTCTCCCAAATCATTTAAAGTACTGTGGAGATTGCAGTCGTACACAGCAAGAATCAAAAGCACAAAAAAAATCACCTGAAGGTAAACAGCACAGATTCAGTAACTCTGTCCGCTCCCAGACCACTCAGTTTCACAGAGCATCCCACAGACACCGAGTTTCTGTCAGAGCGACAGGCACAAAGCACAGAATGAACCCAGAAAGGCAAGGCTGAGCTGCTGACGTGGGAGAGGGGAGATGGCAGAGATGTTTTCTTCTGTCCTGTCTTTCTTAAGTACGAAAGAGTACAAACCAGAAACGGTGATGTGCCTCTCCACAGAGACGCAAGGCAAGGACTGCAGAAGACGCCAGGTAAAGTCAAGTCGTGTGGGTGACCACGAGAACGGGCGTCACCGAGAGACAGAACACCCAATGCCGTGACCGTGCTTGCATTTCATCGAAAAGAGGACCTGACGCGTGGGGGTTTCTCCCCTTTTTCCACCGCTCGTAGCCCAGCCCCTGCCGAGGTACAGCCAGGGCCCTGAGCTGCCGTTCCCGCCGCAGCCCGGCCCCGCGCAGGGCGGGCTGCCAGGAGAGGGAGCTCCCCGTTCACTTGTCCGCCGCGCTGAGCCCCGCCTGGAAACGCCCGTGCCCAGGTTTCCAGGGCGAGGTGCTCAACCAGGGTATTCGATCCTGCCCGAGTTATCTGCTGGGGCCGGGAAGGAGCCCGAGTGCCGGGCGCTCGCTTCCCGCTGAAACGAGACGGGGTTTGTGGGTCAGAGCGGCTGGGCGCGGGGCAGGAGAAGCAGCGCCTCTCTGCTGAACACGGCTGTGCTTGTGGCGGGGGCTGACCAGCTCGTAACGCGCTTTAGATGGGCCTTACCGGCCCTGCCGACTCCTCGGGTTTTCCCAAATCACTCAAAAGAGCCACCAGGGGCACGGACTCGCACCAACCTCACTTCTGTTAAGGCTGTCCCCTGAGTTTTCACACTCTTCCGTTTCACTCCACCCTTGCTCACCTGCTGGGACAAAATGCCTGCTGCTCATCCAAGGGCTGTCTTGGTTTTATTTGCTTGTGGGGAAAAAAAAAAAAAAATATGTTGATTTAGGGATAATATAGTGGAAGAAGTGACTTTTGCACTGATGCCTGAAAATAGGCTTGTGGTCAGAGAGGAAGGTGAACAATTTGTCTCCTGACCTCCAAATACCGCAACTCTTGGCCATCGCTGCTGTCGGGGAAAGGAGCCATGAGGCCGTGAACAAGGATGGGTGCTGCCCTGGTGTGAATGGAGGGTTAAGTTCTTCATGATTGCGTGGGGTCTCAGCCTTGCAACAGCACCAGTCTGCTACAGGGGAGGAGTAGCAACACCAGCACAAAGGTTAAAAACATGTCCATGTTTTTATTGTGGCAAAGGCTGCAAAAGTCAACACGGGAAAAAAAAAGTCCTGCACATAAATAAATAAATAAATAAAATAAATAAAATAAATAAATAAATAAAAATCACTACAACAACAGAGAAGTCAGTATGTGAGCAAAGCTCCACCACGATATCCTCAAATTAACCCAAAAGAGAGACAAAACAGCAAAGAGAAGGAAGCCATTCCCATTCTGTTTTGTTCATCGTTGGTTGAACCAGAAATCATCCAGGTTCCAGCAGCCAAATCTTTATTACAGGCTGTGACATAAGAGAAGGGGGAAAAAAAAGCCCAAAACAAATGAAGCTTGTAGTGCAATAATACAGAAAAAGCATCAGCTACTCTTGACTTGTGAGCCTTTGATCTGACTTGAAATTTGATTTGACTTAGAGCTCTTACTACTTTCTAAGGATGCTCTGAACAAGTACTAAGACACAGCTAGAAGCTACAAGGTCAGCTTTAAGGGTCTGGAAAGTAGACACACTTGAGTAGACTTCCCAGACTTTGACATCTCATGAAAACTAGCAGTCTTACTGGACTGCCAGAAGTTTCTTCTTTCAGCAGTGCTCAAAATACTCCAACAGATTTTTATCTGTTATTTTGCTTTGGCTTGGGAGTGAGAGGGAACAGAGTTTCTTACATCTTCAGTTTCTTCATAACTGTATACAGGATTCCAGGCAACAGACGGGTGCTCTGGCAGCAACACAAGAAAAAGTTTATTCACGACTTAATTTCTGGCCAACTCACAGGTATTGCTACAGGAACTGACTGTGGTGAGCTAGTAACAAACAGCAATCATACTCCAAACAAGCGTTACCACCTTACAATCTGCGTCTGAAGGCATGAAGCACACAGAGTACAGTCCTGCATCTCAGTTGAAGAACGTTTTAACACTCCTACTTTATCATTTGGTACAAACCTATCTTCAAGTTCATAAAGACTCAACAGCAGGCAAATTTTCAAGCAAATATATATCCAAAAGTAGGAAGCAGTATGTGATTTACATCTGAAATAAGATCCCTAAAAGTTAATCTTTATGAAATAGATTACATAGGAATTTCCTGACTTTCAGCGTGGAAGGCTCCCTCCGTCCTCATAATCATTAATTTTTATTTCTGATTACAAATACTACTGAAGGTTGTAAGATGTAGCTTTGGGGTTAAAATGAATGATCAGTCTTCAAGTGAGTGACAGATTAAACAAATATCTGAAATAGAATTTTAGAAACCATCTCATCAATGCAGGCTCAAGAGATGGCTCAGGAGAGACGACAGCAAAGCAGTAACAGACTAAAATATTTAGAGCTTTTGTATAATTAAGTGGTAACACTGTGAGGAAACTCCATTATTAAACATAAAAATGGGAAAATGGCTGGAGAGGAAACTCTTACTGGAGAGGTGCTTCAGGCAAACGACAGAAAAATTCTCCAGAGTTTCCTTGCACTTTGAAACAAGAAATAGAACAAGAAAGAGAAGCTACTGGGGAAGAAGCCTCATAGCAAAGCTGCCAAAGATAGACGACCTGCCCACGTGTACTATCAAGGGAAGACACATATTACTCCATTACAACAAAAGCAATCACCAGATCTGAAAGAAAGAGGCAAATTTCGGAACAAGGGAGCTCGCATGCCAACTATCCCATCACTTTCTGAACACTGACAAAGCGTAAAGCAGCAAAAAAAAAAATGCTAAGAAGTTCCTGCAAGATCTTTAAAAGCATGTAATAAGAGACAAACCTCTGGGAGATTATGGTGTATTATTAGTTAGTAGCAAAAATAATCAAGCCACAAGGAACAACGTGCCACCAAACATATAGTTGGCGATGGGGACATCAGCCAGTGATCTTCAATGACAGCTGCAGTTGAGCAAGAGCACATAATTCCCCTACTTCTGCATGGACTGAGATCGTTACAGTAAGAAACAGAACATTCCCAAGCCTATCTGGATTGTATTAGTTTTCTTCATCTTGCCAAGATCTTTTCAATACATTAATAGGAGTGACCTCTGTTACCACACGAAACTTCGTAAGAGCTCATTTATCAACAACAGACAAAATACATAGCTAGCATTGTCCCAAAGGCACCTGTCAAATGTAGCTAAAGATGTAAATAATTTTACCTGTCGCGTCATAAGAGGAAAGATCATAGTAGGTGCTAGGTAGCAAGATACAAAAAGCATAACAAATGAGCAGCGTGATTACTGTTGGTGCAAAAATATGAACTTCCATCATGGATTAAAGTTACAAAAATCTGCCACAGTGATTGATAGGAAAACTAAATCATCCGCAGATGATTTAACTATCCCTTCCCTAACTATACCAGTCTTAATAGTATGACAGTGTATTCACTTTGTTGATATGTATTAGTGCACATTATGCACTGCAATCTAATAACGTAGTGGAATTTCTACTGGAGGCTCTGGTACTGTTCATGCTTAAGCAAAACAAACTAAAGTACAGCCTGGCCCTGGAAATAAGGGGTTTGCTTCTTGGAAGCTTAGAGCTGTCCATGAAGAAGATACCCCTGAACAACCAAGATAACACCAGCATCCTAGCCCCTCTAACACACCTCTGAAACCCTTCCAGCATTGTCTGGCATCCATCGCAGATAAGTAACTACAGCAAAACTGACTCAAGAGACATCTGGATCAATAGGCAAGCAACAAGAATGCCAAAAGAAATATAGTCGCTTTGCAAAGTTTTACTGTGATTAGTAATCAGTAGTGTGTTAGTGATTAATCAAATCATGTTGTACCTGAATGCTTGAGGGGTATAAGATCCCTGTGTAAAACCAAATTCAAGATGACCTATTTCATCTGGGAAACCTCATCCACATGATTATCTACCCTGGTAATTCTATACCTTGCATTCTAGCCACTTTTCTCTCTTGACAAAAGCCAGTTGTAAATTTCTCTAATTTAATTAAGACTAGCGGAGTAGACAGTCCCAGGACTTGTTACCTGTGTGGTTCCCTTATCAAGGGCCTAGCACCCTCTGGAAAAAGAGAGTAAGCAACCTAGAGAAGCATTTTACAGAACAATGGTAGAAAAAGGCAAATCCACCAATACGACATTCGGAGTCCTGCACAGGCTAAAACTGTGGTATTTTGTCTGACTCCAAGTCCAGATCAAATGGCAGAAACTAGAGGAAACCTTATGCATTAGAGATTCTGGGAAGATAAATAGAGAAAGACAGAAAACCGATTGGTATGGGATGTGACTGTGGTACAGTAAAAGCCAGTAAAAGGCCAGAGATCATCGAGTGATGAAGCACCATACTGCGTTGTTACACCAATAACAATAAAATCCTGGTTTATTCTCAGTTCTCTTATTCCAAACAATAAAGCTGCTCTCCACACGAAGTATGAAATAAATGTTATTCACTGATCCAACCTAAGTCACTAAACAGAGAAGTAAATTTTATGCCTACTTCTAAGGAAGATGCATTAGCCCCTGTAGGAGTTCTGCTTTTCCCAATGGATTGGTACAGCAGCTCCTATGTTTGCACACAGGACAGAAGCAGAACGTATGGTCTGGTCCTGTACCTGCACAATCAGAATTCGGTAACATTCATCAGCTTTGCTGTTCCCAAAGAAAACATATTCTGAAATGGTAGGAGAGCAGTATAGTACCTGAGTGCAGAACTCTGCATGGACACTGAATGGGACTGGTGTACTTTCTGTGTGGGAATCAATACGAACAAAAAGGGGATCTGGAAATGTGCCTGTGTTTCTCATCTAGTGCACTAATTTGTTTAATCAATAGTAAGGAGCCAAACTATCAGGAAGGCAATGTTATGTGAGCTAGGATATGGGCTACAATAGGGGAAAGGGAAAAAAACCTAACTTGAAAGAAGTGTTTGAATGAGACTAAGATTGCCCTGTGTTGAGGGGAATGGCACATCACTCTCCAAAATCTTAGTTTGTTATCTTCTGGCATTTTGTTATTTTCTGATCTATCATGTATTGCTCTAAGATGCTTCCCAAGAAGAAAAAAAATACTTCGAAAAATCATAAATGCTTAATTGTTAAATGGTTGTCTCTCATTCCTCTTTCCCACTGCTTTCAAACTCATTAGCCTTTTGACTTAATTGTCACTGCTGCTGATTTCTACCTGGGTAGGAAATTATGTGATATTCAAGGCTTGTTTCACTCAGTGAATTGATATGACTGCACTGATTATCTTGTGGGAAGGAACTGAATCTCTTCCAAAGAAACTGGGGACAGAGAGATTTCCTAGCAGCAGGTGAGCTAAAGGAGTACAGTCTTTGCCATCACAGAGACACAGGCATACGTACACAGGATAACCTGACTCTAGACTCTCACAATTTGTTCCCAAAGTGTGTGTTGTATGCCTTCCCTTCCAAATCCCCAAGCTGCCTTGTCATGTGAAGAAAGCCTGAGCACCTGGCTCCAGTTTAACATTAACCCCCCCAGAAGTTTCCAGGGATGAGGAAGGACCTGCAGCCTGTACAAGCCAGAACTGTCTCAGGCTATAAGAAAAAAGGAGATTCACAAAAGAGCCAGAGGAGTTGCTGTAATTCCCTGATTTCATCAAAAGCATCAAAAAGAGGGGGAGATGCTTTAAGACAAAGAATTGCAGCATTTACCTGCTGGTCTTCACATACCTGCTCCAAAGCAGAGAAGCAAGTATTTGCCTTTGCACAGCCAGACCCGAGGTCTGAACAGCCCACATGTAGCCCTTGCTACACCCCTGCCCACCATCAAATTCTAACACACAGGGTAGCCCTGTTCTATTCACTACTAAATCAATCTATCCAGAGTGCTGGGGCTTTCTCCCACTCCCCCTGGAAAGCAGAAGAGAGGTCTCACTGCCCAGAACATTTTCTGCAATGTTCAGCCAGCACTTGGTACACTTGTTTTTGTGCCCTTGAATTTGTCTGTGCCATTGCACCCCGCTTTAAATAGCAGCTTGCTCTCCTCATGGCCTAGCAGTTCTCTGCATTTAACGGAGCTCTGCAGAATGCCTCCATTTTTTGTTCTTCAACAGGAAGAACACCATAAATATTTGAGTGACTCAGTCTGCTGCTTCCACCAAGCATCCACATGTCCTCTGCAGCATCTAACACTGGAGCACCAAGCCCACTCCATCTGTTGGGATCAGAGGAAGGCTGATGGGAGGGCTGGAACAACAAAGAGGCAGCCATCTGTGCTAATCAGAGTCACTTACAAGGTTACTCCCATCTAGGAAGGAAGGAAATAGCAGGCAGGCATTGTAGGGTAATACACTTTAAGCCATTCATTGGAAAACTGCATTACCTCTGCCACTCTGGACAAAGACCAAGATGGATAATAATGTTCTGCCAGCATAAAGTCAGCCTGAAATTTAAGTTTAGCTAATGATCTAGGCACAGACTACACTGAAGGAAAAGATCCAGCTGTATGTGAATTCGGGTTCTAACTCTTACATTGAACAACTTTAGCTAACTTTAGAAACCCAAATCAAAAAGAAAACTCCATACTAGCAGGACAGCAGTAATGAATCATTAGTGCTAGTGACAAGCTTGGCACCAGCAGAGCTTTGAACTTGTGCCAAAGGCAAACTTAGTTGTCACTTAACACAGAAGAGTTCGCTGTGCTCACCCATATACAACCACCAATGTAACGTCACATTAGTCCTTAGCTGATAGTTAGAAGTCAGATAATTCACTAAACTATTAGCATCTCTCATTCAGGTTAAACCAGACAAGTCATACCTGCTTCTAAAAGTGGCAGCACACAGGGAAGCACTGCAGCTATCATGATATCCAGTCAGCTTTGACTTTTCTATTCAGAAATGCTGACAGCCTAATACAGCAACTCATGCTCTGGGTCTGCAGCAAAAGAAAATCTCCACGACTGTGTCTACCTGACTTAGGCACAGAGAAGGGTACGTTGGATGGGCCTGCTGACCTGCCAGGTGTCAGAGGGGGCTCAGATGGATTTCCAAGTATTACTGTAAAACAATCAGCAATAAGACCACAAAATGACAGTTGACATTATCATAATCAGAGTTTGGAAACAGAAGATGACAATGTCATAGTTACATAATATGCCAGGATGCCCTGTCCCTACTGTCAGGAAGATGTTTTCTCCTGAGAGGCTTTAAAGGCATCCAATCTTCACATCAGCTCATAAAGACAGCAGGTGGATCCAGCAGTAGTGGCAGTGAAGCTAAAGGGGTTGACTCAGTGAATGTACCTAGAAGAGATGAGCAACTGTAACAGAACAAGCAGGGCTGGATTGGTAGCGTCAGATTGGCAACCAGGTTTTGAAGGTTCAGTCACTGGCTTTTTGGTTATCTAGTTTTTTTTCTCCTGTGATTGTTTCCTCACCTCTAAACTGGGAACACTAATACTGACCTCATCAGTAAAGCATTGAAATGTGCCACACCCCAAACATATTTTTGCAAAGCATAATGCCAAGAAAGCAAGCAAATGGGCAAGCATCATACAAAGGACTATTATTAAGAATAACAAGGTCATAGCAGGAAAAAAACCCCAAACCAAAACAACCTAAACAAAAAAACAACTAACCAAACAACAACAACCAAAAAAAGGACAAAAAGAAATAAAAACAAACAAATAAAACCAACCAAACACCAAACAAACTGTGAGGGAAAAATACCCTTGCTGACCACTGAAATAACAAGTCCATTACTTTGAAAATGTCGAAGCTAAATCAGGCATCTCACTGGGAGGGGGGGGATAAATAAAATAATGTCAATACCAGAAAAGTGGATTAGATGATCTGGTCATACATTTCACCTCAATATTTATAATGCACTGCCATCATGACAGCTTTCACCTTGAAGCAGTGAAAAGGGTTACATGAAAACCAAAGCAGAAAAGAATCTAACACAAGGATATCAGCAAATTCTTCTTCCAGGTCTGTAAATTCATGACTAAGAGACAATACTGAAAACAGAAGAGAAGGGAATGATGGAACAAATCAAAAGCCTGTTAAGAAAGTGAAACTGGTAAAATTATTTTTAATACCTGAAGGCAAAGATAGTAGTCTCATAGATGCCCAGAGAAGGAATGGTTCCCACTAAACTAGTAGCACCTCTTCCTGTAGTAATTTCACAGACCTGGAGATAGGTCACCCCAGGATGAAAAAGAAGTAGGTGACCTAAAGGGCAAAATGCCAGATCTGGTAGCAGGGGCCTAAATTGTTGCATAAACCATCAGCAACTTCTGATGTGAGCCTTGGCACATCACTACCCCTCTTGGTGTCTGTCTTTCCTTCCATTCTACCTTCACTCTCACCTAGGGTTGTTCTTACTGGGAGTTTATGTAGCATCCAGAACACGCAGGCTCTGATGTAACCCTGCAATAAATGTTAGCTTCAGCCAACCCAGCTCCTCAAGGGCTGCTGCAGAATAGCAGCCTGGGATTTAACAGCAACAGGGCCCATCCAAGACTGCAGTTTCTGAAGTATGAGACTGCTGTCATGTATTCAAGTGAGTATTGAGGTCTTCATTGGAATATGTAGCCCTTCTTGCTAGTATCCAATGTAATCTTCCTATCCCAGCTTCAGTAATTTACATCCCTTTTTCTGCTCTCAAAAGGGGTCCTAAATAATTCTTTCTTAGTTGTCCTGGTTTGAGTGAGAACAGAACTAATTCTGTTCAGTAATTTTACTTTTCAGCTTAGTTCTTCTAACTAACT
>WTSP01001891.1:0-36639 GCA_025331215.1 Actenoides lindsayi | reverse complement strand
TCTTCCTGCAGCAGCGCAAAAGCAAATGCTTCGGGGTGTGTACGGGCAGGTACGTGGAGGTGTGAAATGTTTCATGTTAACGCGCAGCTGAATGTGCGGGCACTCTTAGGGTGAGCAGAAATGATTGTTATTACATTTGCTTTTTTATTTAATCAAAAGTATGTAGGAGGGCTTTTTTTCTGGAGATGATACACTTATAGCTTGTCTTTGAGTCTCCTGCAGTCTAACTTGAGTTTAAATAGCTGTAAGCAGTGTATGTGTTGTAACTGTTACCAGAACAGCTCTTAAAGGAGGAATTAGCTAGCAACCTAGGGTAAAGTTCCGTCTGTTGTAGTGATTTTCTTTTTCCCCATGTTCTCTTTATTATGACCAAAGCTTTCAGAGAATTGTCACGGTTGGAAAAGATCACCGTGTCCAACCATCACTACAAAGAAAGAGTCCCAGTTCTCCCAGCCTCTCCTCATGGGACTTGTTCTGGTGAAGACCAGCTTGGTTGCCGTTGTCTGAACTTGCTCCATCAGCTCAATGTCTTTCTTGTAGTGAGGGGCCCAGAACTGAACACAGTATTCAAGGTATGGCCTCATCAACGCAGAGTGCGGGGGCATGATCACTACCCTTCTGCTGGCCACGCTGTTTCTGATACAGGCCAGGATGCCATTGGCCTTCTTGGCCACACTGATGGCTCACAGTCTGCTGGGCGTTGACCAGCACCCCCAGGTCCTCTTCCTCCAGGCAGCTTTCCAGCTGCTCTTCCCCAGGCCTCTAGCGTTGCCTGAGGTTGTTGTGACCCAAATGCAGGAGCTGGCACTTGGCCTTGTTAAACCTCATACAACTGGCCTCGGCCCATCGATTCAGTCTGTCCAGATCCCTCTGCAGGGCCTTCCTACCCTCAAGCAGATTGACATTCCCACCCAATTTGACGTCATCTGCAAACTTGCTGAGGAAGCACTCAATCCCCTCATCTGGATCATTGATAAAAATACTGAGCAAGACTGACCCCAAAGCAGCCCTTGGGGACACCACTGGTGACTGACCACCAACTGGATTTGACTCCGTTCACCTCAGCTCTCTGGGCTTGGCCAGCCAGACAGTTTTTAACCCCGTGAAGGGTATACCTGTCAATGCCAGGAGCTGCCAGCTTCTCTAGGAGAATGCTGTGGGAGATGTTGTCAAAGGCTTTACTAAAGTCCAGGTAGACAACGTCCACAGCTTCTCCCTCATCCACTAGGTGGGTCACCTGGTTATAGATGGTGCTGGTCAAGCAGGACCTGTCTTTCCTCAGCCCATGCTGGCTGGGCCTGATCCCCTGTCTGTTGTGCACTTGCCACGTGAACTCACTCAAGATGAACCTCTCCGTAATTATTCTAGGTGGACAGGCCTGTAGTTCCCCAGATCCTCTTTCCTGCACTTCTTGTATTTGGATATGAAGTGGAATGGAATTCCATGGTGGGAGATTCAGGGTTGCATGGTGTAGGCATCTTTACAAAACTATTCATTAGTTATCTTGCTCGCAGAACAAACATTTCAAATTGAAGTGGTTTGACACTTCAAAATTTTGGATTTATTTGTCTTTTCAATAGAGATAAGAAAGAAATCCTCTTTTATTGAGTGTTCCTTTTTATTTATGTGGCGTGCTCTTGAGATAGCTTAGTATTCTATAAATACTATAGCATAGTATTCTTTAAAGTTTTAGTACATCAGTAAGTTTGTTATTTGTCTGCTAATGTTGTGTGACTTCTATATTATTCTTTGTATTGCATTAGGTAGGTTGATATTGGGGAAAGAGGCAGAGAGATTTGGAGAGATGAGATCATTTCATACTTTTGCAAGCTAATGGTATAGAGCAGGACAGAATGCAGTCTGTAGAACTACTCAAATAGTACTTTAGTATTCAAATAGGCGACTCTGATTATTCACTGTGATGTTTTCTGGGCTATTACTACGCAGTAATTTGTTATTTATTCTTTAGGATTACTTATCCTTCTATTGGTAACAATAGGCTGCCATCCTCTGGTGAAATTTCTTAACTGTCTTGTAGGGATCTGACAGATTTTCGGAATGGAGAAGCCCACTGAAGTTTGGAAATCTTAGAATAAATATTTTTTTTTTTTATTAGAGGAATGTAGTTACTTGTACAAGGAATAAGTAATAAGAGAAGATTCTCAGAAGGATTTATATGAAATCTCTCCCTCTTTCCTTTTTCCATAACACCCGTGGAGAATGTAAAGGTGGAGTTGATGTCTTGACAGCTTTTTCTCCTCCTCTGCTGATACTGAACTACCTTGTTCTGTGGAAAGATGTTTGAACTCCAGTGTATTATCATTAGTCAGGTATTAATCTGTGTATTATCATTAGTCAGCTATGATTCTGTTAATTTCATTTCTGTCCATAATCAGAAATCACTGCTGAAACTGTGCAAGGCACATTTGGTATTGTATTGTCTGTATGTCTTTGTGACATCCACTTGGGTTTATGTTCAGGTATGCCAAAGATAATACATGGTGTATAAATTTTAAGTTGTTATTATTCACAATGCTAGCTGAGGAATTATATCTGAAAATAGCGGAGGATCATTGAACATATTTTTTTCTCATAAGTGACAGATGTTATATGAATTTATGAATCAGATGAACCGTTTGATACTTACCTGCCTCAATGCAAAATTGCCAATGTAGTTTAAGTCACAGATGGAGATTTTTAAACTTAAAGGCTAGCTAAGTTTGCCTTGAAAATGATGAAAAGCTAAGCACTTGATAAAATCCTTCGGATATTATTTATTAAGTGTGAGAGTGGAGGTAGTATCTTAAAAATAGCATTGCAGTTTTTTCTGTGAATGTTATATGTATCCATGGATGCTGACTAGAGTTTCTCAGTCTGAATGCATGGCAAAGAGGAAAGAGTGAGAAGGCAAAAGAGTTTTTAAGGCTTTGGAAGGATAAGAGCAAGACTATATAGTCTACCTCTTAGGACTTCAGTACATTTTTACAAAGGTTTCTTATTGTATTGACTTCAACAGTGGACCTAAAATTTGGTGAAACTCTTATAAGAAAATACTAATCATGCTTTCCAGGGACTAGGACTACTGTGCTAAAGCCATGCCCCACGGGAAGTTTCCAAGACCGAGGGGCACTTTCTGGAGTCTATGTTAGGATCATTAACTAGCCTCAACCCAACTACTTGCCTTTGGAGACTAAAAATCCCAGTGGCCATTATTTCTTACATGTGTCTGGTCAGAGGATCACAGGCAGTTTGAACCAAAAGCAAGAGGGATTTTATTTTTTCATGTGGCAACCTACTCATCTGTGGGCATTTGTTATATTTGGAAACCTTACACAAAATGCAGTTAAGATTTACTGAGAATATAGGCAATCACTTCCAAGAGCTCTTTGCTGCTGAGTGGGTTTATTAACAGTGGTTTGGTTGACTTGGTCTTCTTTGGGGTAGAGTGTTGTTCTACACATGTTCAGACCTTAGTCCATCATCTTAAATGACATAGTCTTGGCAGATGCACCATTCCTGGTGTCCATTCCATAAGCTTTGATAAGATAAGAATTGTTTGCTTTCTCTGTTTTGTTTCCTTTTCATCCTTACCATTAAATTAGTTTAGAATAAAATACTACATTATACAGTGATTTATTCTTTTAGTTAAGCTGCAGAATTTGATTCAGCTTTTCTATTTATGCTTTCATTGCTGAATTGGTGCAACTACTAGAGCATGAATGTTTAAGAATACATTTGAACTAGTGAGTCATAAATATAATGATGTTTCTTTTATCAGTTCTGTTCTTTTTACTAGCAGTGTGTTTGCCCTTTGTTGCACTTTCAGCTGAAGATTTGATTGAAGTCCACCTTTATGCCACTTACTCCAGGTGAAAGCTGTTAACTTTGTGTTCTACAAAGCCAAAACCTTTAGAAACTTTCTTTCCACTTTAAATTCTTAACCTTTTTTAGGTTAGGCTTCTTTTTGCTCTTATGTTGCTACTTGAGCAGTCTTTTTCATTGGAAGTCCCCCAGATTTTTTATGGCTCTTCATTACCCTCTGGTCATCTACAGATTTTCCTGCCTTATCCTTTATTTGCCTTTCCTCTCTCTTTTCAATAGTAAACTTTATGAACAGTGAACCTTGTTGTGGAACATTAAGAACTTTAGCTTTTTAGCCGTTTGGAGACACAGATGGGCATTTATTTCAAATCTTCCCTTTCTTCTTGGAGAGTTCATTATAACTGACAATGCTTTCTCTCTCTGGTGTGGGGTTATGAGCTGTTTATGGTAGTATAGGCAGAGTAGCTTGTCATTAAGGGAAGGTTGGTTATGTATATGCACTTGGGCTGTTGCCATGAAGTAGTAGGTGCCCCTGCTTAAGTATGAGTGTAAAGATTTTTGTGATGATGATTTACCATTGGGAAAATGACTAGTCTGTGTGGTATGTTCTTCAGGTAACTAGACTTCATTCTCAGTTTCTTATTTCTGCCCTTGCTGTTTTCAACATTTTGCCATGATTCACATAAATCCTGTAGAGGTGGATTGAAGAGTTGGCTTGTTACTGCTGGATTTATTTAAAGTGCAATGTATAGAGACACTCAGACTGTCTTCACTGGGAATACAGAGTTGCAATAAAAGCTGGTATGGATTCCCTGTATGAACTGTACATCAACAGTTCTGTGTGTCTTATGAGTGTATTAACATTCTCTAGTGGAAATATTCACAGGAGGTATTATCTTTTTTTTCTGTATATACATCAGGCTTGTCTTCTAACACTGATCTATGTTTAGAGATCATAGCTCTTCACACATGATGACATAGATATGGCTAAAGAAGTCCCTCACATAAACTAGACCAACTGACAAAGAATATACTCATTAACTATTTTTTAGTTCTGATCACTGCTTTCCCCATCTTTTTTGCTAGGAAACTCACTCCTTAGGAACATCTTCAGAAGCAGAAAGATGCTTGTGATCTGCAGATTTGTTTTGAGTTTAGTGTTTTGTTTTGTTTTTATTCTGCCTTGATGTGTTTTACAGAATTTGTGTTTGCAAAAACTATTGTTCAGTAAAAGCCTCCCCTGGACATCTCTCCCTCCTCTCCCCCTGTGGTTTTGGGTCTTAACAGTATAGTGCTGCTAAAAAAATGCTAAATTCAAAGAGACTAAGCAGAAGAAAAAAAAATTATTTATTCAACTTGATGCTTGTTGCTTAGTGTACTTAGGAAGGTGGTAGAAATGCAGAAAGTTTGGGAATTGCTTGATTTCTATGTAATATTTCAGTCTACTACAAGTCTGTGTCATTTCCTGTAGCTGCTTCAAATCAAGCGCTGAGTTTTTAACTTTGTGAAGAATAGCAGTAATAAATGGTTCTCAAGGTATAGAGATTTGAAAAGTGGTGTTTGGTTATAATCTCTGCATGTTTTGACAAGACCTATCAAGAAATCAAGTATACAAATGCAAGTATTCTTTAAGTTTATTTAATTTATTTTGAATCCCAATAGCAAATATACACTAAATAGATATATAAAATATCCATTTTATACAGTACTGTCAGTATTGAGAATTCTACGTGCTGACCTACAGAAGAAGTCAGGGCAGTTGAGTTCCAGCTATCTGCTTGCATTCAGCAGTTTTAAGGTACTTACATTAGTGAGGGATTCTTAACCCGTGTCATGTCAAAATATAAAAGAGGAAAAAAATTAAATGACAAACACGATTATAGTTGTTATATATATTAAAGAAAATGGTTGTGCTGGCCTAAAGGGAGTTTAATAATGATTCCTATTAAGCTCGAAGCATATGATAAATCTTGAATGCTACTTTTTAATGTTCAGAGTGCATCAAATTATATTTGATAGCAAAACCTTGAAGGGCATTTCCCTCTTAAAGTTGCAAGAAAAAAATTCAAAAATTTTTAATATGTTTTTTGTGTGTTAGTTTCTGATATGAAACCCACCTTTATCTCACTTAATAGATTATGAAAATGTGTTCTAGTTTAGAGACAAAAGACCTCCCAATACCATGCCTTTTTATTGCATCGTTGCCGATTATCAAAAGTGGCACAGGAAGTCATCCTTGAAGTCTGATCATTTTTTTGCAATTTTACTTGAAACACTTTTTTGGCAGAGGAAAAGGTCCTTACTGTGGAATAAGTTACTTCCACTTGAGTTTTAGATTTGAATGAAAGAGTATCCCAAAACTATGTGATTTAAGCAAAGAATTTAACATCTATAGTAGGAAACATCAAATATAGTTTCCAGTTCTATTTCCAAGAGTTCCAAAGGCTTTTGTTTAAATTATTGAAATGTAAGTTGAACATTGTCAAATAATACAGTGGATCCTATTAACATGCTGTTTCTAAATAATTATCTCTGAAATAGTAAATATTTTGTAAACTGGTTGAAATAGTGTAAAATTGGCATTTTTCTGCAAATTTCAAGTATTTTAGAACTGATTTTAAGAAGTTGCTTTTTGAAATGACCAACTTCAGTATCACTTGAGGAAATTTCCAAGTTGCACACTGTTTCTGGCTAAAATGCAGCGGAAGGTTGAAGGCTGAACGTCCCAGTACTTGACAGGATTATTGAAGAGACTTATGCCACTGTATAACGCTTTCTTCTTTCTTCTTCCTGTTGGACAGAAATCATTCACTCCCAGTTTGGCAATGTGATTAGAATGAAGGAAGACTACCTGCAGCAATAAGAAACAATAAAATATAATAGTTAGTATGTAAATGGGAGAAATATCTCAACATTCACTGGCATGTAGATAACTGAGGTTTGCTATAAGATCAGTTGGTTGCAGACCTTAATAGTAACAGGAATTAAAAATCTGTGTAAAATTTTTTTTAAATGTCTCCCTCCTGCCCCAGTCTCTCCCACAAAAGTATCAAGGTTAGTATGTGACCTGCAGATATCTAAGTTCTGGTAATCCAGGAGGAACTTTCTTGAGCTTATTTTTTTCAAGATGAATTTCACGTATGCTTGGTATGTTGGCAAAGCTTCCATTTTCCACATCTTTGATTTTGTTGTTCCCAAGGCCTAGCCTAGAAATAGTACAAGGAACATTTAATTAAAGACTAATTGAGATTCACAACAGCAGTGAAGAACATACTTTTTGAAGATTGAAGTACAGAGCACTAGATATGGGGGAAAAAAAGAACTGGGGAAAAATGATGAAGTCTTACCTCTGATAGAAGAAAAAACACCATTGATCAAACAAATATTTTTTTCTTCTTAATTTAATCTCCACTGAAAGGACTGCAGCTAGCCTGATGTGAGCAATTGTCCAGTGTTGCATGCAGTTTTTTCTACTTTTAATAGTTAAATTTATAAACATCATCCAGTCTGATTGTAAAATAAATGATGGCCTTTCATCAAGTAGTATTGCTATACAGTAATAAAAAGTGTTGTTCTAATAAATAGCCAAAGAAGAGCAAGTCTTGTAAAGAAACAGTTATATATATAGGTTAGTCAAAATCATTATATTTTTGAAATAAGCAAGACTACCTTCTTTCCTACATTTTCTTTTAGGCCTTAGTTAGAATTTCTTATTTTTTTTTTTTTCTATAAGATCAGCCTGCATTCCTAGGAAGATGATTCAGAAGGTGGAGGCACACCACCTCCATGTGGAATTGTTCTTTTCATGCATCCTGCAATCTCCTTTTCGCCTTTCTTTCTTGATTTCTTCAGAAACTGAAGTTGGTATCTAAATGCAATTCAGTAGTTCCTCTTGGATAATCATTTCTACTGCCAAATCCACAATTCAGTGCTGTTCAGCCATATTTTCAGAGTATTTAACTGAGCTTTAGAGAAAAGGCTTCCTCCTTTTGTCCTACATAAGTGATACATCCTCAGAAACGTACAAATCCTTCTTTTTCTTAAACCTCATCACGTTTGGAAACAGTTATCAAGTTGTTTCATTTACCAATTACTGTATTTCTCTCAGGCTAATTTTCAGGAAGTGAATTTATCTTCTCTTACAATTTACCAGTTTTCCCATGACTTTTTGTTTAAAAAAAAGTCTCAGATTTCCCTAGTCATGCCATCCTTTTGTATTTTGCATATGGAGCATCTCTTTCCAGTACACATAGGCCTTCTCTGGAGTTAAAAAGCGTTAAATGCTGTAAATTCAGTTACAAGGCTGATGGTTTGGGGAGGGTGTGGGTTTTGTGTTGGTTTGTTTTTAATGTTTTTCCCTGTGTGTGGTTTGTTTGTTTGTTTTTTTATTTAAGATGCAGTCTTACTTACAGCAGTTCTTAAATTTACAATTTTTTAATTCTCTTTTCTCCCATTAACAAGAGAAGTATCAAGTCAGAGATCCTGCCAGGTCTGACCCTTTATCTAATGGAAGCATTCTGCATGGGAATTTTACCTTTGAAGATCTTTATAGCGGTTAAAATCTTCAAGTTCGATTGATGTGATTTTATTGTCATCTAAGTGAAGTTCTAGTAGACTGGAGGGCAATTCTGGTGAAAAACAAATGCACAGTATGAGACAAATAAGTCAACTTATGTTTGTTGGAAAGTTTATTATGTTCTAAACATCTTCTTTCCTTTGTGGTTAGGACTGGGTGAAGAATTGGGAGGGGTAGTGGGGGGTGTGGAGGAATGGTGTCTGAATCAAAGGAATGGGTGTTGGATACAAGTGTGGTACTTTTAAAAAAAAAATCAATATATTTTATTGTGCAATATATGCTAATGTTAAGATTTCAGAGTAGAATAATTTGATATACTTCTATTAGCTTTCTTTTTAAAGGCTTTCATGTACTTGTGGTTAACCTGTCTAAGATGTAAATTGTATGTTATGTGATATTACCTAACTGTCATCTGCGTGCAATTATCTATCTACTGGTAGTCAAAATCCAACTCCTGTGGAGCCTGTGACAGCTTGTTGGATAGATCCCTATTTCCTTCCAAACGATATAATAATTGCACTGTTATAGCTCCCAAGACATGATCAGGAGGAAAGCTTTTGGAATTCTGTGAGTAAATTCCGATAGTTGGTATGGTCTTTCCTGTGCCGGCACACTGAATGTTTTCTCATGAGGTACCAAATAGTCCCAATTCAGAACAGACAGTGCATGGAGCAGGAGGTGGAGAATCTTTTCCACATATCTTATTAGCGAGGGCAGAGAAAGATAGTGACAAATCTGACTTTCCATTTGCTGATCTATGTTCAGTTTTGCTAGCATCTGTCTAGATGGCACCCTGACACCAAGCACGGCAACCCACATATTGGTGTTGCTACTATGGCTTAGGAGAGCACTACTCCCATTGCCATTGCTCTGTGTTGTAGCAGTACAATACTGGCAATACTGGAGAGAAGTGGTGTGCTTTACAGTCTGGCTCCATGCCAACTGACAGGCTTTGGGGGGTGTGTGTGTGTGTTTGTTTGTTTGGGCTTTTATCCAGTTTACATTCCAGTTTTCAATTCTGTAGATGCTGCTTTGTGTCTGAGTTACACTATTAAGAAGGAAAACCTCCCATCTACCCATTTTAGATTTTAAGTGCATGTTGTAAGTTACTTTTAAAAAAAATCTTTTTGTGTCATTATGCCATTTGCAGGTAGAAGGATCTACAAACTGAGTTCTAATTTTGTGTGGAATGTATTCACTGTGAAATCCTGTTTGTTTATGAATTGACACCACATGTTGGACCTCATGCTGTGTTTCCTTCTAGGAGATTTATCTATAACAAAGACAAAATCTGAATCATTTTATGTGTGGGGTTTTTTTGTTATAAGTGATAGGAGATGGTATTATGATGATACTAGAAGTATGTCCTTTGTGTGTGGGTGTGTGTTGGTGCTGCCAGATAGTTTCTGATGTTTACCTTAACAATTGAAGTGAGCTGGTTTTGTTTGTTGTTAGGTTTGGGGGTTTTTTTAGTGTTCTCTTATGTAGGGATGCTTTTGCATGCGTATATATATATGTGTATATATATCTGTCTACAAGAAGAGATCAAATTTTATAAGAAACAAGTTGTTTATCTGAATGATCCAGAAAAAAAATATTTTAGGAGACAACATTTAGTTTCCTTGTAAGTTAATGAATGATAAGACATTTGGTATTATGCTTTGTCTCCTGCCTTTTTCTCTTAGCTAGTAGTTTTGAGCAATTGAAAATCATGAGAATTTGGTTAAATACTGTGGTATATAGAAATGCAGGTAGTCTCGTACTGAGTTCCTTTGTATATGGAGGTCAGTGATTTGTGAAATTAGTGGTTTAATCTTTTACTACCTCCAAATGACAAGTTAATTGTTTTATATGAAGGCGTCAGCGATTTAATTTTGTAGTATATTGTTAAATATTAAATTTCATTTAGCAAAACCCCATTAAAAGATGTGTGGAAGTGCTATATTGAGTTTTGCATTAAGGTGGTTATATTGCAGAGCAAGTTTGAGCTACAGGGTCACTTAAAATTTTCAAAATTAAGGTTAGAAATGTTGAGGTTTCATTTTATGCATAATGGAAGTGGGAGTTCTGTATCCTTTATGACTCAAAGCAAGTATCAGGGAGTTTATCCCTTCTTTGTAAGGATTTTTGACAAGCTGATGGGAAAGATGTGAAGTGACATCATTTTCTTCACATTGTTTCTCCTGAGAAGAGTCTCTGGCTCACTGAGAGGAATGGACTGCCTGATGGGGAGAGGGCTGGAGAGTTAGCCTGTGTGCACACACATACATGCTCTGGAGATGTAGGATTGGATACTAAGTGCAAAAATTAAAATAAGGTAGAAAGTGGTTTGGTAGCAATGAACAATACAAAACATAATTTATGGACATTTTAATAATCGTATAAATGTCAAAGCATATCTTCTTTAGGAGTGCATTGGTATAGGTAAAGTAGAAAAGTTAAAACAAAACATACCTTTAGGAATGGAAGTTAGTTTAGCTTCTGCAATTCTTATATGGTAGATGTTTACTCCTTCAAAAGCTCCTGGCTCTATTCCGTCATTGTTAAGAGGATTTGCACTCATTTCTGTCCCAGAGGGAAGAGAAAAGTATTTATGGCACAGGAATTTTGTGTATGTTAGACTGAGTTATAGACAGCTGATTTAATTTTATTTACAACTTCTGATGCTCTAAACATTAATGTTTACCTGTGATTACCTATTCTGAGGGGTGGAAGTCACACCTTCCAGTAAATAAAGGCTGTCTAACTTGGCTTGCAGAGTTACCAGAGACTTGACCTATGTAGCAACTTGCCATAGAAATGGAATGGTAGAAGCTAGTCTCCGTAGCATGGATACGTCTTTTAAGACAAAATTGGGCATTGGGGAAATGTTTGAATAATAATTATGTATAGTATGCTACATTTGTTATACAGACATTTTCTTTTCTACTTAGTTGGACTTACCTAAAACATGTAGAGACTTCATTCCTTTAAATATATCCTTGGGAATTTTCTTAACCTTATTAGCATGAATTCTGAGCTCCGCTAAAGTTTTTGGTAGATTTGTTGGAATCTCAGTTAGTTGGTTATGGGACAAATACAGTCGTCGTAACTTCTTTGTTGGTTGAAAGGCTTTTGGATGGATCTTGGTTATTTTATTGTTGTTCAAAGCCAGTGCCTATGAGATATGGAAACAGCAATACAAAGAAAATTTCTTTATACAGGAATGTTATGGTTAGGCATTTTAAGTCATGAAATTGATGTATACTTTAACAATCAAATATTTAAAAGATTTTCATTTTCCATCATACCAAACTTTACCAAAGTATGTACTTTGGGCATTTCAATTGATTGTGAAAACCAAAAAAGAACTTAAAAGTTGGAGCATCATCTAGAAAGTAGAGAAAAACTAGTCAGAGCTGACACGGTGTCAATGGATAAGGAGAAGAATTGGCAAAACAATACGTTTGTCTCCATGTATGTTGTGGGATTGTATGGAGGTTATATTCTTTTGGTTTTGTTCATTAATGCAAAATCTCAAAATGCAGAATGTAATCTTTCAGCATAATGCTGCAAAATAACAGTCAGGTTTTTAATCTGAATTTCTTTCAAGTTGATGTCTGTATACAAGTGATATACACGCAGGGATTTATATCTTATTTGCCATAATTTTTCAAGTCCTGTGAATTTCAGTCTCCCTTTTGTACAGTACACTTAGTTCTTTTTTTGGACTTTTTTTTGTTCTTGGTTGCTATGTGTTATCAGAGAACTTGTAATGCGTTACTACAAACAACAAAAAAATACGAGTTATCTGAAACTATTTTTGCATATCAAATCACATCTCTGCATTTCCATACCTAGACTATTAATTTTTGTTCCTTATTTACTTCTTTGAGCTGTTGATAAGTCATCTGCTCTATGGAATTGTGTGTGGGGGAAAAAAAAAAAAAAAGAAAATGTAGAGCGAACCAGAATTATTCTTTTTTTCCCTAGAAAAAGTGAGGGTAGCTTAAGGAAATAAACAGGAAATGCTCCTTCCTATTCCGAGTTGACATCTGTGCCTTTGCTAAGTAGACTAGTACTC
This sequence comes from Actenoides lindsayi, assembly GCA_025331215.1. NCBI lineage: Eukaryota > Metazoa > Chordata > Aves > Coraciiformes > Alcedinidae > Actenoides > Actenoides lindsayi. The sequence goes on along the minus strand of WTSP01001891.1, from coordinate 24,178 downwards.
AGACAAGTTGTATAAAGTAAACTTTGCTTTCAGTAAAAGTTTTGTTAGATCTTGACATAAATTAGCTGATGAGAAAAATCAGAACACCTCAGAGTATTCAGTTATCACATAATTAAATGGCGACTCTAATACATAGTGTGGTGACTGCTGATGTATTCCAGTGGCTTTCTCAGTCACTGGAGGTTAGTTTCTGTAAGATCTTTTGTACTGAATATAAACTACAGTTAGTGTGTTTACCCCTGGCTTGCTGGTAAGACCCTTCTGTGCCCAGACATGAGACACTCAAGGGAAATTGGAAACACTTTATTGCAAATAATGAACTTCTATGATTCCTATTTTTTCTGTCCTAGATTAACCCATAATACTTAACAAGCTCATTTATAAATACTTAAATCAGGTAAATTTTCAGTTCTTGCTCAGAGACTGAGTATGACAGAAAAAAAATTGGTTTATGTTAGTTTACTCTGTGTTTCGTGTCTTCCTACTAGGGACTAGAACGTCCGTTTGCCATTGCTTCTAGAGCAGATTGGTCATTTGTGCCATGAAAATTTTAAAATTGTCAAGATCCATTGGTACTGGATCTAGAGAGACATCTTAGGGAAATAAGTATTCCAGAACAGATTTAATCTGCATTTTCAGGCTTCTGAGACTCTCTTTATTTTCTTTCATTATAAAAAGAGATTGTTGTATACTAGAAATATCTAGATTTATCAGCTGCCAGTGATACTTACTTTAAAGCCTGTCTCTATGTGCATACTTGAGCGTGTTAGAAAATAGTAGTAAAGCACCTGACTTTTTCAGTTAATTCAGTGTTGATCTGGGGGTTTTTTTTGTGTGCAGGACAGTTGAATTTGTAACATTCATTTCAGTGGTGTGTCAAATGCTGCAAGCTTTCAAAAATACCTTCAGAAAATATCGTTCTAGTTCTCCTGTGAGAGCAGGTTCTTTTTACTGTTTTACAGCTAAGTAGATAAAAAAGGAGCACTTGTCTTGCAGCCTTTAAAATGTAAGAAATGTTTCTGTGCATGCTAAGGACTGAAGATATCTTGGGGATCTTCTTGGTGAGATACATATGACACATTTTCTGGATGTTCTAGAAGGTAGCATAGTTCTTACAGCTCAAAGAAATTTGCTTCTTACTATGTGAGAGCATAGCCAATATGCAGGTGTTAGTCTGTTTTTATGGATACCAATGGAGAAAAAAAATACTATTTCTGTTTTAAAGTATCAAAATATTTCTGATTCTTAAATAGATTTCAAACTTAGAAAACAGCAAGCTTACATAGAGTGATGTGAGTCCTTGGAGATCTTTTTCCTTGACCTCTCTAATTTTGTTGTTTTGAAGGTCAATCATACGAGTATCTGGTGGAATGTTGCGAGGTATTGATGTCAAACCTATTTAAGGATGTGACATAAACAGAAACATTACGCGCGTGTAGGTCCAAAGACATTAACTGCTGAACAGCAAAACACAGTAAGATTGTGGATGATTATGATGGGGACAAAAAAATCCAAACAGCCATAAAGCAAACGGTAGGAGAGAATATTTGATAACAAGAGGAACTAATGATATAAAAATATATGACAAAAATGTGGGGGTAGTTTCAGAAGGAACTACTTCTGTCCCTGACCATGAACAGCTTGAATGGGGTGCTCATTGCAGAGTCTTTGCATCTGTTAAAGTTGTAGCCTCAAAGCACTGGTGGTTCTACAGGGTGCCTAAGTCCTTGGAGTGAGGAGCTGGAGCTGTGGTGGACTGAGCCCTGTCCAGGGCTGTTGGAGTGGCTTTAAGGGGGCTCTGCTCAGCACTTGCACGCTCCTTTCTACCGCTACACTGGTACTGGCAGGGTTGCTCATCTAGCCATGCAGTTGATGTCAGGGCTGAGAAATGAAGCCTTGGTAAAAGTGAACAAAAGATGGTCTTCCAGCTACCAGTACTTAATTACCAGTTGTATAAATACACCAATCCAGTTAATTGTTCAGTTACAGAAAACACTTAAGTTCATGCCACCTGAGATCCTGAATCAGCAGAAGAGACGAGCAAAGAACAGTAATTCTCTTTTCAGTGGAAATGCTGAAATGCTGATGCATCGAAAGCTAAGTGCTAGTCCTGTTAACTAACAATTATCTCTTAATAGATTTCAGTTATTCAAAGATGAAGACTATTAATAGGTTGGGGATTTTTTTTGTTGAACTCAAGTAAAGGGGTTTGCAGTCTCTAAACCAGATCAAATAGCTGCACTTTATTGCTATCAGCAAAAGTTTATTTTGATTCCTTAATAATGACACATTTTAAACAAAGGCAGACATTTATATGTTGACTCAAGTTTGTAAGACATGAGGAGTCTAGGGTTAAGTTTAGGATGGTATTGGAACTGTCATGACAACGAATGTCATTATCATTATGCTACTGTCAGCATCGTAGTCCTTTGGTTACCTTGTGTTGTGGGAAAACTTCATTGAACACTAATTCAAATTGGTGCAATTTATAATTAATTCATATTTAGATCTACTGTGTACCTGCAACAGTGACAGTAGCAGATTTGCCTTTGGTTAAAACGTTAGCAGTGATACATGCTTTCAGGAAAGTTAAGCTGAGCATATAGTTTGTATCTCATTTATGTGCTGGTGTTAAACTTCCTTGTGGTTTATTTATGGCCTCTTTTTTTCTCTGCTATGTTTTCTTGTCCTCTGACCTATTGCTTTGTAGTTGTGAGTGAAGTACTTCTTTAGTCATAGTCTTTTTTGAGAGGGGACTAATAGCTAATAGTTACAGGAAACTTTTGTCTCTTCTGTTTGGATATTACTTCGTGCAAGTAAAAGAAACAGGAGAAAGTGTAATCTAAAATGTAAATATAAGCTTTTTCACATTCTGTGATTGTTCTCTTAGTGGATAAAAATCAGTGCAGATTATTATGTACTTAGTAAGCTAAATCACTATTCAGTTAAATAGTTTTAGAGTCATTTGTTACATATTCTAAATGCCTTTCCATCTGTGTTGTTATTGATAGAAGTCACTGCTAGTGGAAGGTGGCTATAGCAGCTTATTGATTTTATAAAGTGATGCATATGAACTGGGAAGACTTTTATGCTGTAAAAAGTGTGAATGCGTCCAATTTATGAAACTTGAAATTCATCTTTTAAAGGGCAAATTGTGCAAATGAGAGGCCATTGGAGAACAGAAACACAAATTCATTCTTACCTAGGTCAGAACAATGGACAACTCTCACATAGCACTGGCATCCAAAGGGGCATGTTGGGAACAGATCAAAAGGAATTAGTGGTATAATTGGTTCAGTGGTTGGAAATAGAGAATTGTCATCATCATCATCATCTTCTTCTTCTTCCATATCTTGGAGCATCATATTCTTTAGTGTTAAATATGAAGGACCAATGAGAGGTTTGGCAGAGCACAAAGCCAAGAAGAGAAGGAGTGTGTATTCTTTCATATTTTCTTAATCAGGATAGCCAATCCTGAAAAGCAAACAAACAAAAAACCCCAAATACAGTATTTGAATATGAAACAGCAAATAGAGGTATTGAACTATTTACTTTCCTTGCTGCTGCAATCTCTGGTCCTGAAAAATGGTCTGGTATGAATATTAAGGTTTAATTAGTATATGAAGGATGAAGACTATTAAAAATCTTCTTTCAAAAAGATTATATTATTATAAAATTATGTGTTATAAGACATACTATTAAAATATTAATTTTTCATGCTATATCCCTGAGTTTGAAAAATAGTATCGTCTTTTGCTTCAGGCTGATTTTGTAGCAAATGTTACCAGAACTTGGAATTGCATTTATTTTATTCTTTCTTGATGAAAAAATATTTTTAATGGGGATACCTTGGCATTCCATGCATTGCTGGGAAATACTTGATTAACAATACATAAAAGGCCCTACATCAGGGTATTCCCTAAACACTTGTAATTAAACACTTCTTATTCTAATCTGGAAAAATTGAGTTTTCAGTCCTGACAACAGTTTTTCCCAAATTGCAGTCATTCATATATTATTCCTATTGACAGAAGTTCACCTCTGTATTTTAATGCAAGCACATTTGTGTATGGTTTTTATTTTCTCTGACAAGAGCTTGCATGTTACGAATCTGTGTCATTTGAAATCAGTAACTTAAATTACATCCAGAAAAAAACTGGAAACCAACACTTCATCCTGCATATTTTTTCAATAAACAATTTTTTTCAGCCTAGCTTTGTTATCCTAGGGCCTGTACACAAGGCAGACAGTTGAAGGGAGATGAAAATGCGCTGTTCTTGAATTTAATGCCATAAACCCCATCAGCTTTCTAGATAACCCATAAATTGAAAGTACCTTTACTGTAATCAAAGGTCCTTTGGTCTGGAAGACAGAAGGATATTGGATCAGTTAGGGCACCTTCAAAGCAGAAAAATTCATGCCAGATAGCTACAGTTATTTTTTTTTCCTGATGTTGTTGTGAAAAATAAACAAGTTACGATGGACTTAAAAAGTAGATCTGTCTTTAGAAAAATATGGTAGACTCTGTCTCATTAGAGCTGTTCATTCCACTTCATTGTGCTTCTCTGAGTTCTGATTTTACCAGAGTATTTTTTTTTAGCCACATCTGAATGGGAAAACCAGGAGTTCACTTCTACAATACCCTGTGTTACCCGATTAATGATGAGCCATAGATCAAATCCCTTAGATATTTTCTACATAGTCTGGTTTAAAATCATCTAAAGATGATTTTATTGACCAAATGCTCCTGTAAAACTAGACACAGGGGAAAACAGAGATAGTAAGAATTGCCACAGGATGTTTTGTAGCCCTGTGAGGAAAGGCTGTAAAACCAGCTGTCAGCTCTGCATTGTTCCCTCCAAAGCCCAGTTCCAGAAGTCGTTTGGATCCTGCAGCACACTGTCCAAACCAAGAGGGGCTGCTGTAAATTTTATTATGCATATCCTGTTTATAAAATTGTTTCTATTTAGACTATCATAGTCCTCTTTAGGGAAATACTGAACGGATGTCAGTTCTTGTTTGATCACCTAATTAAATGATTGCTGATCTCTTTATAGCTGAAAAATGTCTTTATGTAGGCATTTTGTCATTGGTCCTCAAGTCACAGGAAAAGCAGCGCACTGGTTTCTACAAGGGTATAGACTTGGCTTATTCAAAATTCTGAGGTTTTGATTGCATTGCTTTTTTTTCCGTACAAGGTCATTTTGACGTTTCTTGTATATGATTCTCAACAGCATTAAAATGCTGTGTTTTACATACATTGCTACTACTGTATGTTACCGGCTGTATAGAAAGAAAAGACTAATAGCATTTAGATTACATAAAACTTACCCTTTCAAAAAGAGTGCAGCGACTCCTTCCCCACAAATATGTGCCTGAAAACAGAAGTACAGTATGCTTTGTATCTTGCATGTCTGCATCGTGTAACTACAAGTTCAATATTTATTGTCATCTTTCAATTGCATGCTCATTTGAGTACTGATTTACCAATCTCTTTAAAAAATATTCATATATATTTTTCCCATGTATTTTCCTTTGTGTTCAAAATTATGTTATCTTTCAGTGCTCCTAGAAAAAAAAATATAGTTGTACTTGCAATCCTGTACAATGTGTTTTCTTGAAAGAGTTTTTGAACTTGAAACAGTGCTGGGAACAAGATGTGGAACCTAGATTTGTTTGTTTGGAGAGAGTTGCGGTTATGTCTGGCTGTACACCTTCGGGATATCTGTCCCTTTCAATCTTGTATTTCAGCTTCAGCAAAGCTGTCAAAATGTTTGATACTATAGTCATAGGATTAATTAGGAGATTTTGAAAGGAGTTTGAAACCTTTCAGGCTCCCAAGTTCTCCTTATCCTTGGTGAAGTGCTTTAATGGCTGGGATTTCACAGATGGGCACTCAGGCTGGTCTTCTTCCCTTGCCTGCATAGGTATTAGGTGGCAAGCACCTGTGCTTTATTCAGTGGTGTTGTACAGTATCTGCATGTAGCATTATCAAGTGTCATAGTGTGTAGCATGTCTTGGGACATCTAGTTTCTAAGTCCCTGCTGACTTCTCTTTGTGATAGGCACTGGAGGTATAATTTTTTGAATCTAGAAGATCATCTTTCATGTATATCCCTGAAATACTTTTCTGGATCTGGTGCTAGGAAGTTGTCTTATGAAACAATTAAAAAATCTGTTTCCACACTTGGACCTCTAGCAAATGGATTGCATATTTCCTTTCAGATCTTCAAAAAACTAATTATGATTTCAAACTGTGAAAAGGTTGAGGCTGTGATTGCATTAGTGGCCAGTTTGAATTCTTGAAAAACATGCCCTGTTCACAAACAGTTCTAGAAATGTAGTGTTCATATGTGTCATTGATGACATTCATTACTCCTGTGAGTTAACTCTCTTGGAAACACGTCCCTTTATAGAAGGAAGCCTGGGTTGTGATACACATTTGTAAATTTTATTTATTTATTTATTGCAAAGAGACATAGCCCTTGTTTCATTTTCCTTGTTGATAATGGCTTTTGTAGTTAGGGGTCATAATCAAGTTTGACTCCAGGTCAGCATTGTCCAAAGAACTGCCAAAGAGTGGATTCTATGGAACTGGATTTTACGAACTTTTAATTTATTTTTTTCCTGGCTGAAGTTTTGAGTGCCCCAGTAAATAGGTGTTGATATATCTCTGTAGAAATGCTCTGACTGTGCAGCTCATCTCAAAGAACTTGTACAAACTTTCTTCTTATTTAAACTTAAAGAGTAAGAGAACTAAAAGCAAATGAAGGCCTGAAATCCAATATCTGAATGATCTTTCTGGAAATACTTTAATTATTTTATAATGAGAATTTTATGAAGTATTTAATTGTTTCAGAAAGTACAGTTCATTAATAGAGCTATAGTAATGGTCCATTGCTGCCATTTGAGGCTGGTTCTGCTCCCAGGTGTGTACTTTGAGTTCTCTCGTACCAGCTTTTCCACTCGGGCTGCTCACTGAGGTGACTGAACTTGCTAAACCAGCATAAAAGTAACATGAGCAAGAAAAAAACCTCAATGCATTCTTTCCGGGTGAACAAGCTGAATCAGTCTGAGTATCAGCCAGCACAAAGGAATGGGTGGGACAGGCTGGTTTAGGAGGATGGAACATTAAACAGAAAGAGAGAGAAGAAGAAGAGGTGGAACAGCCATTCTTGACATGCAAGCTCTTAGACAGCTCAGGTGTCCTGTTGGATTATACCCTGAACAGATGATTGTTGCTTGGACAAAGTCTGGACTTTCTCATTTTTACAGACTAGAATACTGAAGATGAGTTTGAGAAAAAGTGTAGTGAGTTCAAGGAGGGCACACACGCTTCTTCATTACACCTTCTTTATAGAAATCTTGCTTCTCCTTCAGTACAAAAAGCTTCTGAATAGTACCTTTTCACTGGAACACTAGCCACCCCAAAGAGAGGTGACTGTGGACAATACCCTTTACATTTAGAGATGCTGTAAGTCTTGCGTTCTTTCCTCAAGTATGTAACAATCCTAAGACACTCTACTAATTGTTTGGGGCATACTTACCCTCACCAATGTGGTGATCTTTACCAAAACTCATATTGTCAAACAGCATGTGGAAGATAGGAACGTTTTACGCTATTAGTTTAGGATAATACTTATCATTCAAACCATTCTATGTTTTCTGTCTAATTAAATGCAGATGATGTCACAGTATACAATATGCTTAAAACCTTTTAGAGATTGTATGGAAAATTCCCATGTAAGTGTGCAATAGCTCTGTGACATGAAAATTCTAAACATGAATTATGGGAAGAAAACTACTTTGTGAGGATAGAAGTGATATGTTAGCATGGGATGTGTGCAAAACAAAGTTGTCTGGATTCCTTGGTAGTTCTATGGCAGTCCTGCAGCATGTGGTCTTTGTTGTCTTACCAGTTCTGACACTGAAGGAGTTAAAGTTTTATGACTTAAAAAGGCTCTAAATTATATTTAGAAATCACTTCTGTTACCGGTGCACAGAGGCAAATTTCCTATGACATTGTTTCTGAAAAGGAAATGTTTAAATGACACAGTGGTGGTCTTTACAGAGGTAAAGAAAAATTCCTGTGTTCGTTAATAACACAAATCATTGCACTGTGAACAGATTTTGTCCAAAGAAAGGCAAGACCATAGCTGTTTTGAAAGCTGTATTTAAAAATAGTTCTGGTTCTATTAGTCATTGTCCCGTTCCAGAAATAAAAGTTTATGTTTAACTCTTTGTCTACTGTATTGATTTACTTAAATTGCTTAAGACAAACAGGAGGAAATTTTTTTTCAGTAAGATTACTAAAGAAATTATTCTATCTTGAGAAGTAGTCCAATATTGAAGTTATATAGTATAATAATGAACAGCATGTTTACAAAATAAGTATGTTTAGAGGGTATTTACTTTTTATGGAAAACTGCTTGACTTGTGTATTACTGAGTATGATCTGTGAGCATTTTTAAGTTGCAGTTCATCTACCGTTCACTCTTTCATGTGATGTTTTTAATTGCTTTGCTGATATCTACTATAGAAAAACCCCAACATGAATACAAAATTGCAGAAAGTTAACACTCAGTTGTCACTGTAAGAACTGCTATAATTGTAGGATAGATTTTCATAGATTGTGATAACCAAGGAAAAAATTAATTACTGTCAGTTAAGTCTTTCTGACAAGTCTTTAATAGTTTAATAATTCACTGTAGCTTTTTAAAATTTGGCAGCTCAGATGTAGCAAATGCAAAATTATTTCAGCTACAAAGTAGATTTTCAAATGTTCCATAATAAAAGTGTTACTTCTAACTCCAGATTACCTGCTATTTTAATCTGCACATAGTGACTGACAAACTGTTGCTTAATTCTTTATAGCTATTTATATAGAATAGGTATCCAAACTGGACATACCTTGCAAGTTTGATACTTCTTCTGGAAGCACTCTGGTAATCCACCTGAGGTCTTTATGTCCAGTTATTTCATTTTATATAAAATTTAAAAAAAATAAAATAAAATAAAAGAGAAAGAGAGAGAAAGGAAGTTAGGCAGAGTTCTGTGAAATGGAAAGTAAATATAAAGAAAAAATCAACTTCCAAACTTCTTGATCCTGCTGGCACTGTGGGTGATACCAGAGTAAAATGCTGCTTCAGATTAGCCCATCTTAGTACTGAAGAATGATATTAAGAGGACTTGTTACCGCTCATATGTTTTTCATCACTGCCTGTATTACAGCCAAAACTTCTGGCTTAACTCTAGACGTCTAGTGGAAGACTTTGTAAAACCTGTAGTTTAATAATAGTTGACATCAGGCCATTGGAAGTACAGTGAGGTCCATTTCAGGTCATTCCTGCTATGAAATCACACTTATTTATCATTTCATTAGCCATTACTCTTTAAAAGGTGTGACTTGAATAAAAGTATAAAACCTTAGCCAGTGGCAGTGTAAACCAATTAGTCATACATTTCTTAAGTACACATAAATATCCAGCCTACAAAAGGTAAACAAATAGCCCAGTTTCTAAATATTGTGATGTGCACATCAGTACAAACTGTATGGGGGTAAATTCTCAAAGAGTTTATTTTAAGCTCTTCAATCCTTATCACAGAATAATGCAAAGAGTGTGTTGGTTTTAAATAAAAAATATGCTTTATTTCTCATACACAAGAGAAAGAAGTTAACTGTATTGACTAATAAAATCTGAACCTCAGAGCTGAGTTTACCTACAGCAAGTTTCATAACAGTTTGTGGTTTAAAATTTACAATTCATTAGATCTATTCAATTCCATGCACATCTGACTGCATCTGTTTCTTTAATTAGCTCCTTCTATCTTAAGAGCCTGGTCTTGCTGTGGAAAAATAGCCTGGATATTTTGCTTGGGTTTTTTTAATAGAAATGCAATGTGGTGCTGTTTGCAATCTGACTGTTCAAGTTGCATAATAGTATTTTGTCTACTGTTACTTTCTTAAGAAAAAAAAAGATACTGTGTCAAAGATTAAAACTTTGGTGCTATCATATCAAACAAGGTAAGGCTTGTGTGGCCTGCTGCATTGTTCTCCCGTGTGTTCCAGTTCCAGTAGCGTGAATGGTGAAAGATTCTCCCTATCACTTTTCCCAAGGAATGAAATTACAGCTTCAAGACCAATCACATTTCCACATAAAAATCCAAAGGATGATCTTAAACTTTTTTGAAATCTCAAATTGCATATATCTGCATTCTCTTGCCTGCATTTAGTAACCAAAGCTTCTTAAGCGAACACTCCCCCTGTGTTTTGAATAGCTTGGTTTGGATGAGTTTACATGAGCAATTTTTTTTTAAACGGCAATTTAATACTAACCTCCAACACTTTCTTGGCTCTTCAGCAGAGGAGAGCAGGGCCTGAGGGTTGTGATATGAATGTATTGGTTTCTTCTTTTTCACTTCTCCTTTCAGTAGTAAAGTGTTGAATCAGCAATTTCAGCTGATCCTAGTTTTGCAGCAGTGCTCCCTGTTCCTGATGTTTAGCAACATCTCAATTTTGGATACATTTTCTCTTTTTAGCTGACTCTCTGGGTAGGAATGCATTGCTATGTGTATAAAGTTTGTCTCAACCATACTACGTAATGAAGCTGACATGCAGAGCGGTAGTATCTGGAACAAACGTAATGATCTTACCTTACAATGCATTACCCATATGTTTTGTACAATGTAGAATATCAATATGGTAGAAATAAATACTGCTTATGTTGACATGCTGTTCTTGTAATGAAACCATTTCATATCTCAAGACATGGATTTAGCATGGTGATTGTGAATATAATTACACTGTAAAATAAAATACCTAGAAGTCACCTTTTCAAACAACCAGATTCTGAACTTTAGATGTTAGCTGTTGCTACCAATACTAAAAACTAAAATAGGCCAGTGGTTCTCAATCTAGTTTATGAGCCTGTTATTTTAAACATTTGCAGTATATTTTCAGTTTACTAAAAACTTAACTGCTACTGTAGAATTGCTTATCAGGATCACTGTTTCCAGTATACATTAATTTTTGCATCCAAAGTCATTCCCTGAGCCAGCACAGTAGGGCAGCTGTGGAGTTCTGAATGAAAGCTGGAGTGTGCAAATGAGCGAATTGATGGTTGGTGTTTGGGTCAGTGTTACCCTCACTTCTGACGGTAAGACTACTGCTGCTTTCTTGGCTATGCTGGTAAGCAGTTGATTTGAGGGGATACAGCTGAAGATACGTAAAAATGATGATGTTGTGCTTGCTGCTTCATTAGTAGTGGGATTTTGGTTTTAAGTAGCCTGATAGAAAAATGTGTGTCACAATTGTTTAATCCATGATGTTGGGATCTTAATGAAGAAAGATACTCTCAAGTAGAAATTAGTCTGAGGGTATTTTCCTTGCAAGCAAATCTTTTTCTATGAAATATTACATGCTTAAATAACTAAAAGATTATATGAGGTCAAACTGTTTGCTCAAACCTTTTTAATGATTTCTATTTCTACCAAAGAAAGAATGGGTTGAAAATTGGAATTCTGTCTTGCCTTAAAATACATACTCTTTTATGAGTAGTGGAGATTAATTTCTGAGGCAAAGCAGAGGAGTGTATCCAGCATGTTGTGGCTCAGAATAGTCTTTCACTATGGTGAAATCTGCAAATTAAAAAAAATTTGGATGGTGTTTTATATTTAAGTTTATCACATCAGTGATATAAAAGGCTGTCTTGATTTCTTTATTGAAAATGACTCTGTTTTACTTTGTATGTCTGAGCAAGCAAGCATATGCTGCCATATGTGGCTAGTGCTTACATTGCAGTCTCTTTTTTAAGCTGATCTTGTATACATTTAGTATTGTAAGGACAACTAAGTACTTTTTCATTTTCTAGCACTGTTTATAAATGTGGTTTACATGAAGTGATGAGTCTAACATCAACTGCACAAATGTGTCTTGGACGCTGCCCATCGCATTTTAATAACATGACGTATTCTTTCATGCTTGCGACCAGTCCATGTGGAGTGCAGTCACATATTTTGGTTTTAGCTAAGTTTTGGCTCTTCTCAAGTTGAGCTACACCATTTAGGCTAGCTGAGTATAGAAAAACTATTCTTCAGCTTCTGTAGTTCATCTTGATTATTCAGTATTTATATGTAAATATAAAAAAGAGAGTAATATTTATCATGCATGAATCAACTTTCACATGTTAATAGATGGTTACTTGTTTCGCATATTTTTGGCAGCTGATATAGAAACTGCAACAAAATACACCGTTTCATTTTGCAAAGTCTTTAGTCCCTGGCATTTATTAGTTACATATTACTATTGAAGGGCAATTCATAGCTTGCAGGATTCAGAGGTCATGTACAAAAAGAGCTATATCGTCAAGTGTGCATGTACGTGCATACATGTGATTGTCAGGCTTATCAGGTGTTTCATGCATGCAGGAATGCAGTCAGCTGGAATGTCTGGAGAGGCAAAACAGTAACCTGAAAAGACGTTTTATTTTTCACCCTTGCAGATAGTTTGTGTTGCCTTTGTAGAGTAAATTAACTTTGCTCTGCCTTAGGCTACAGATTGATACCGATTTCTGAGTTTGGGAATGCCAATTTCAGAAGTCCCTAGATAGCTTATTCCCAACTCGACGCTCATCTCCTTGTAAATAAAGGTTTGTGCCCTTAATTGGATCAGGAAACTGCTCCACCTGAAAAAATAACCTGCTTGGTGAATGAAGGTCTTGAAATAGTTTTGATTTCTGTACATGTCAATTGTTAGTCTTGCTTCTTATTGTTACTTACAAGTTTGGATCATGTTACAGGACATTTCTATGGAATACAGGTATTTTATCTGCCTTACAGACATTGGAAATGGCAGACATTCTTTCATGGAAAATCAAACAGTAGTTAAAATGAAAAGCTCTGCAACCAGGGCCAAACTACTGAATCACTCCAACAATAAGTTCTAAAGGAAAATTTTCTGGTTCAGAATACAAGCTGGACTGAGCACAACATTTCCTCATAGACTATCAAACATTTACTCTGCCAAAGTTTAACAAATTAAAAAAACCCCAAAAACTAATCACTGGCAAATGCTATTTTTTTTCCCGTTTTCCCCATTGTTTTAACAAATAGCATGAGTAATATGAAAGTGTATGTGAGTAAGTTTTCGAATACACAACTTTTTGCTAGATTCATATTGTTCAGAACATGAAGGCAACAATTAAAGTGGTAGCTGTCATTAATTTCTATTGAGTTGGTAGCTTTAAGAAAAAAAGAAACATGCCCATCTAGCAATTTGTATTCCAGAAAATATGAAATAATGTATTCAAAGTGTGTTAGACTGCAAAAATAATTTAATTTATTTTGGTATTATGTTTTTCCCAACTTTACTTATCAACAAACATAATTTATATTACATTAGAAATTCAAAGATCGAGAAGATGTCTTTGGCTCAGTTTGTGATAGACTGTTAGAAATGGAAGGAGTAAATATCACATAACATACTTACTGACTACAGTTGGCACTTCTGTGTCCAATGAAGAACACGGGTCTGTAAATGTTTGCGTGTACTTTGAACATGTAGATGGAAAAAGTAACAATATTTCTAGGAAGATCTCCAAGCTACATTTGTTTGCAAGTTTTCAAACACACAATTTGTTACTTCAGAATAGTTGAAATGAAAGCTTTTGGAAACACTACTAATAAAAAGAAGGATATTATCTCAGTAAAGAAGTAATTTCCCTGACATAATTAATTAGCCTGGCCTGTGTTTTCAGATGCTTGTTTTGTTCCTGGGAATTGTATAGGAGGGTCTCATTTGTGTCTCCTTGACACAATAGCAATAACTTCGTCATGCAAGATTGATTCCAACACTAAATACACTGGGAGACTTCTGCAAAAGTCTGCTTTACTTGTAGCTAACCACTGCTGTTATGGTTTTAGTATCATTTTCTCACAATTATGCTATTATTAAATCATAACCGTTATGTAATAGATAATGATTTTTTTCCAAGTTGGCACTTTAAAATGCGAAGTTTAATTTGCTTTAATTACTTATATATCATAAAGTATTTTGCTGATTTTTAACATTCATTCTTTCCCCATTTCACCTGTAGGGGAAAACCAGAATTAAACACAGAAAGGAAAGGAACGAATATAGAAATTAAATGTAAATTAGGGAAGACCTGCCATATTTTATACACCATAGCAGGTCAAATAACTATGTACTTAAGTCTATTTTTTCCTCAGTAAAAATATGTAGAGGTTCTGCAGCTGTTCATACTAGTTGTGCTTACGTATTAAAAAATAAAACTTGTGAGTATAAAGTAACAAACACATTCTTGGTATTATTCCCTCTGTGGGTATGTGGTATTCAAAAAGTTGAATGTGCTACAGCCTTGAACAAATGTAGCTTCTTTGATTTAAACAGCTCAGGACTGTGGCTGGTTGAATTGAGGTGTGAGCTCCGCTTCACATGCTGTTGCACATGCAGCAATGTGAGGTGGTAGGTATTATAAAAAATGAAAGAAATCAGAAGATAAAAACTACTAAGATAAGTTAAAAGTCTATGTAGAAGCTAGCAGAGAAGTTAGAATTCTCCAGCAGATATCCTAATATACTAGTTTCAAACGTATTTGTTTGGAAATGAGGGGCTGTGTTAGTTAAGATGTTTGGTTCCCTGGATGGTTTTGCACTGCTTTTTATCATAGGTAGAAATCACTGGATGATAAAAGTTTCTTCCACCACTCTACCACCACAGTGGAAATACTTATGGAAATTGAAAGAAAACATATGCCATAATTGCATATTAAGTTGTGGTATGGAAAATGAGATCTTTCTTGTAGAACAATGTGTAAATCAGAGGCTATTAGTTTTTTCTTGAATGCTTATATTCCACCAAGGGTGATTTCCATTTGACCTGCCTGCAGCAGTATGAAGCACCCTTGACTTTAGAAAGTAAGCTTAGTAACCAATGTCTAATTTGTATTTCGTTAAACAAACAAACTACATCTTTGGTAATTAGTCAGCATGTGATTCATTCTGTGACTATGCATTTGTTTCATGGTTATTGTATTTTCTTTATATTTTACAATTAATACAAAAGATGCAGGTCTCCTTACATAAAACCATGGGCTGCTCTTTGCTCAGAATATTGGAAAAAAAATAATTCAACTAAAAAGGAGAATTAATCAATGTTTCTTTCATTTAAGGTTTTACCAGAGGCTATCAAAATAGCCTTCAAAACAAATAGAGAATATGGGCAATACAGAACTGTTTGAACCCATATGTGATCAAGAAAGAAAGAGAATAATTATTTTTGCATTTTTGGAATGCAAAATCTAGGCTAACGCAACAGAAATGAGTGGGTGGCAGGTTCAAACCAAAACAAAATACTTCATGAAACATAGTTCAGCTATGTGGAAATGTGCAAGAAAGTATAGTAGATTTTAACGTTTTATGTAGACCCAAAAAGTAATTGCTGAAGCTGAAAGAGGAAGTTTTGCTTCCTGAGCTCTTTGTTAAGAGAGCCAAACTGTGCTGGACAAAAATGGGAAAAGAATTCTCCTGGAAGACTGGTAGTGAGTAAGTTTTGCTGAAGAAGTTCAGAACCATCTTCCATTAGAAACAAGCTAGCCATATATATTGATAAAGAATAGTCATTTAAAAGAGGATATGAACCAGCAAATATTCACAACAGCAGTGGTTCCCTAACCAGGGAGATTTTTAAGGGATGGACTGCATGAGGCTAGGGGATAAACTGTAATGGCTTAGGCAAGTTTCAGGATTTTGAAGAAACTGCTGTGAAAAAAATTAAGTCAATTTTAATCCTTTTTCCTGATTTTAATCTTTTAAAAATACCGTTACACAATTCACTGAGAGGACTCTAGTCTTGGTTGATAGTGTTGTTGAATAACTAATATTTCCACAGCTGTGTTCAGTATTACTCCTTTGAGAAAAATATCTGTCTTGTGGAAAAAGTAAGTCAGCTCTTACATGTTTTCCCTAGGAATTGCTATCATATGGAAAGTTCCCACAGAGAAACATGGATTTCTTTTAGTGATACTGCATACAAAGGCTACTGTTTTCTCTATCTATACTCATAATGCTGTGGACTTGGAAAGGAAGTTTTTTTTCTCTGAATTAACAGAACTGCTTCAAAATACTTTATGGAAGACAGTACCTTATTAGCTAGTCTCAGTAACTCAGTTCATTAAAGCTGTGTTTATATAAATAGCAGCCTAAATCGGCAGCCATGAATTATGCAAATGTTTGCATGCAGTAACTGTGTGAAGATCTGTATCCTGTACACAGAAGTAAACACAAAAGCAATGGATATTTTACCAAAGTACAGTAATTGTTTACTTGGTGGCTGTAGGCAATTTCTTACATAGCAGACTATTAAAGAAGAAATTATAAGGTAAATGGGCTTTAAGATGAACATTTTAAACAATGCAACTGTTAATGCTTTAATTTAGCTTAAAATCCTTGGGAAAAAAATCTATTTAATGAATGGAGTCAGGATGGCTCAAGCACACTGGAATAATATTGTTTGGGGGAATTGACTCAACTCTTGAGTATTTGTTCACTTGTAAAGACTATGGACACAAACAGAGAATGTTTGTGTCCATTATGACTGGCAAACTTGTAGGACTGGATTTGAAGTGCAAGTCAAGAACATCACTGACTTTTGGCGTTAATGAGAAAAGCCAAGAGCTAAGCCTTTGTAATTCCCAAACACCAGGTAATTTTTTGAGCCCATGGCAAGAGTTATTGGACCTTATGATAAATAAGCAATGCTCACACATTTCCCCTAACTGCCTTGTTTCTAATACCTGGTATAGTTTTACATATTTTTATCTTCTCATAGAAAATGTTAATATTTGTAAGGGAAGCTGCAGTCTACTTCTAGTCACCAGGACAGGGATTCGCAGGTGTAGGCATCTCTGAAAGACAGTCTGGTATGAAATACAGATCAAACTTTACCTCTGGTTTTAGCAAGTGATCGAAATAGAAAGATTCATGTGCACTGTTTGGGCTTGTAGTACTCGGCTCCTGGGCAGCGACAAAACATAAAGTTCTTGTCATTTCTCTAGCCCACCTCACTGTTCAAATGTATTTTCCCTTTGTATCTTGTAGCATCCTGGGAAACTCAGTTGATTGGTGGGAATGTTTCATAGACGTGTCTGCATGGAAGAGGCAGTGGTGTATTGCTCCAAGGAACTTAATTGCAATGACCAAACTGTGTATTGGGAAACTTTATTAGCTGTGTTCACAAGCTGATAAAGTCAGTAAGTACTTAACAGAAATGTGCAAAATTGTGTTCAGCAGCAACTATGAAGGGTTATGTGTAAAGTATACCAGAGCACAGCAACAGCTGGGCTGGTTCGGATCAGAGTCCACCTATTCCAGTCCCTTCTCTTTGACAGTGACCCCACAGCGAAAGAATAGTGCTCTTTATGGTGTTACTTTGCTTTTAGTTGTCTCGAGGCAAAATAAAACTGTTTTTAAGACAGCTGTTTCATTTAGTTTTGAGATTCACCCTGAGATAGTTAGGATTTTTTTTAAGACTGATGGAACATTACTAGTTTAGGAGTGAAAAAGTATCATGAATTATTTTATGGTGTGATCAAAAATGTTTAATGCAATACTTGACTATATAAGTTCTTTCAGGAACGCAAAATGGTATATGAATTTTTTCCCAAACATAATTTTATGACATAGTAACTGTTGCAACTTGTTCATCTTGCATCATATCTATTGGAAGATGTTTATGAAATGTTCAGTTTGATATTGTCTATTCACTTCTTAACCTGAAAAGGGAGAAACAGTGCTAAGTCTTCATGGGTCTATCCTGATGGAATTTTTATGTGGAACAGGGTGTCTCTTAGCAAGGAACATTACATGTGCAATGACTTTGTAACTTGGATATTGGGAAGATTAAAGCAATGTATTTCCATTGAATCTCATCATAGCAATTTTAACAAAATTGTACTGCCATTTGAGTATAGCTGCTTGATGCCTGAATCAGTATAAGACTTTGGAATAATACGGTAATTTATTAGGAAAATAAAAAGCTAAATTCATTTTGATCATATGAATATTTCTTAATGTGGAAAAGTAGGGCTGTTTAATACATTTTAGCATTCTGCAAGTGATGTCTTCACTGCTTTTAGGTGGAAAAAGTGTTGCATTTTTCCACAGTATTTTGGGCCTTGAAACTGTACAGAAGTTGTTGACATCATTAAATCAGAGCTCTTATTTCACATGTCCTCTGGTTTTTTTTCCCCCCGTTTAAGATGGGTTCCCGTGTGCCAAGAGAAAGTAAAATTAAAGCCTTTCCTCTTGCAATAGAGAGTTTGGGATTTAATGGTAACTAGCTGTAATAGGAGGGTAAAGTTACTAAATAGGCAATAGCAGCAGGGATCTCTCTCTTTTGTTTGTTAGAAAACAGGAATGTATGTCTATAGAATAAGTAAAACATATTATTATGAACGGGTCTTTTTGGATGGGTGGTTATCCCTTTTTAACTTTTCAAGAAGACAGTAAGGATGTTGTGCAGGGTTTCCTCAAAATGACTGTAGGATACATGGTTGACTGCTGTTCCTGGTCCACTGAATCTTTAAATGCCTCTTGCAGGCAAAATCAACTTTAAAAGTAAGTCTCCTTAAAAACATGCACTCTTTCCAAAGTAGGCTTCACCTCTGTGGTTGGGATGTTCTACAAGATGGTCATAGGATGATTCTAACCCCTTTAAACAGTTATTTGACCTGAATTTTGGTCTCCCAGAACTTGATAGAGAACCTGAGCAAGGAATGGTTGCATAAGAGCTGTAACGTGTTGATACTGAGTGTTCTTTGTTGCTTCCTGCATTTAAACAGGAGTGGCCCTGTGTTGGTTGTTCCAGGCTGTAAATTCAGAGGGGATATAAGCAGGTCCCCGTGGTTGTGCTTTTAAGTACCTGTACTTCCAAATGAATAGAGATTTTGAAGCTTCCTTAAGGAAGCTTCAAAATTCCAGAGCATCAGATACTGTTTTGGTGTAGAAACTTAAAATCTTCACATTTGTTTTCTGAAAACTGCTTCACAGTCATCAGGATTCTTGTGTAAAATTATTTTGGTAGTATTTTCTCACATTTCTAATACTTTACTGTCTATAGTCTTGTATTCTCTGAAAATTGTATACATTAGATTATACACATAGTTCTTGAGTTAGAAAATGTTTTCTTATGAGAGTTTCAACTAGTGAACATTTGTGTTACTATACAAAGAAATTATGAACTGTTTATTTTGTTGTCATGATATAATAGTTTATAAAGTGATGACTCAAGAGAGATCTTTGATTGCTTTCAGTAAAAGGAGTAACCAAAGGTGGTAGAGAAAAGATGAATAAAATCATGCTTCCCAGTTCTGTTTTTTTTTCTTATTGAATGCTAAGGTGTTTTTGCAGTAAGTGAAAGCATGATGCATGCTTCAGATTGGAAATTCAGAAATGGTATCGACCACCCTCTATAGGCTTATGTAACAGAGAATTCATTGGATGAAATACGCCTTGTTGTCTTAGGCCACTAGAAGGTCAGTGGTCATGTCTCAAACTCCCTTTTGGGCCAAAGTTGGGTGATTTGTAGCTTTGGCATGAGGGGATCTCTATTCTTTATTGAATTGAAATGGAAAATGGAGAAGGGTATATACTACGAGCTCTACATTTTTGGGGTCTCAGAGGTTCTAACAGCTGCAATACATAGGAATTAATAATAATCTCACTTTGGGAGCCATTTGATGCTTTTATTTTTCTCATTTTTTTGTTAACGTGGAAGCTCAGGTAGCTTTCTGAATTTGATGCAATGATTAGATGTCATGCTTCCTCTAAGATAAGGTAAAAGATCTTCTTTTTTTTTGTATTGAGTGATTTTTCTTTTTTTCCATGGTAACAGCAAACTTTTGCAGCTTATTTTCCAGAAGTGTGTGTCCCTGTCCAGAAAACAACAGTTCAGGCAGATCCTCAAAATTCTGTCGTCACTCAAGAATACCTAATGGCCACTACACTATTTGGTCCATACTATTTTAAAAGACTTCTAGGTCTGATAATAATTTAGCAGAATTATATTCCATTCTCAATCTAATTGCCTTCTTGAAGTATATTAATTTCCAGTGTAAACCTGGAAAAAAAAAAATAAATTGCCTAGATATATTTTAGAGATTAAACAGTAACTGTAGGGGTTTGTGTTGAGCTCTCCTTGCAAGCTTTTATCCTACTGGTGGCCAAAGATTCCAAATTTGTTCCACTATTTTTCTTGATGAAGAACAGTCAGGTCACTTCTCTATGTCTTTGTGTCACAAGCTGTAAAATGGTGATAATCCTATTTCCTTTGTTTATAAAATCCTTTGAGGCTCACTGTTAAGAAGTAGTGACATTTTTCATAATAATGCCTGTTTCACTTCCAGTGTAGTTGGTAATTTTGAAGAGTGAACAAGCTTAAACTGCTTACATTTGACATATGGAAATGTTATCCAGGTTTAATTGCCCATGTATTTCTGAAGTGAGTAAGCATCCATGTGTTGCATACCCTTCATCCCTTGGCTTCTTTCTCCTTCTTGGTCTTCTGCCTCTGCTACTGTTGTGTTCCAATTCCAAAATGTTTTTCCTTCTGTTTCTGTTTCACTACTGTGTAATTATATTTGCACCATAACTTTACTTTAGGTCACATTACGTTATTGAGTGCTTCTCATAGGAATAATTCATTACAGCAACAAGTCATTACAGCATACTTTCAGGCAAGCTTGATGCTCATTGTATTAAATGACCAAAGGAAACATCTTAGAAAAATGGCTCGCATAAAATTCACTTTTATGATATCTTAAAAGTGAAAGTGCATTGTGGAGAAAAAAAGTATGTTAGTGGTAGCAACAAATCTTTACTCATATGTATTTCAGTGCTGTTACCCCATGCAAATCCAGTTGAGATTTTCTAGTGGGTTTTATAAGTCTGACTGTTTTGATAAGGAAAGTATTCCATTTGAGTGAAAACAATTGCAGCGATATGTGCTGTTTTGCTTAATGTTATTACAGGAATGCATAAAATGGTGTAGTACAGCAGCTAGTTTAGCTGGAAATCCCTCCTTGAGTCAACCTCTGTATTCAAAATGCTTAGTAAAGCTTCTGAAAGTACTGCTCAGCAGTGTTGCAAAGTAAGTCTGAAGTTATTCAGCAATAGACTAAAAGTGTTCATTTTAATAAGTTAGGTTATTTAGTCTGAAAACAGTAGTTTGGAAACATAATGGTGTTATACAAATCAAAAGGATTATTAGCCAAAGTGAAAAGGAAAGAAGGAAGCAAATGTTGAAAAATCACAAGCAGTGAAATCAAATCACCTGAAACTGAACACTGGATGTAGAACTCAGCCTGTTGATTTCATCATTCTGTACCAAGCTCAGCAAATCCTTAAAATATGCCTTCTGGTTATACTCTACCAAAAAAAATATCCAAAGCAGGCTTCCTATAGAAATCCAGTATCTTAGGAATGTTTCTCATGCGAAATACATTCTCTGCAGATGCAGTACCATTGTGCCTTGTAGGTAATAGTTCAGATCAATAGAGTAAGAGAGAACTCTGAGATAAAGCAATGTGATTTTGTTTTTCTCATGATGGCTTAGCTACTGAGAAAACAAAGCTCAGGTGTTCCTATATGCCATCTGTTCTACACTAAAAACACTGTTGGGAGCCCCTTCAGCGTTCAGTGCTGTGTGCGTAGTGTGCCCATGCTGACTGTAGGCCGTGTCTGTTAGCAGTGGATCGGTACACGTGGGAAATGCCCAGTGAAGCCTTCACTGACGGAGTGAGGCAATAAACTTACAGTCAGGAATTAATAAGTGTCCTTAGAAGGTTTTATGATGTGCAGTTGCTTACAGCTGTCATATATCTTTAAAAATCAAGCCCTGTATTAAGCCATTTCATCCTTTGCTCTGATGCATTCTGACGCAGAAATGATTAGGCTGCATACCTATAGCACTGAAGAAAACAGAGTATGTATTTTTTTTCCATGCATCACAGAACAGTCCAGGAGAAAGTGGGAAGCATTTGTGTGAAGAATAATGACTTCCCAGTGATTTGTAATCATTTCCTACCACCTGCCTACTCCTATAAGAAAGGATTGTAGAATTCAAGAAATATGAAAGGTGTTAGAATTACTTTAAATTTTTATTGAGATTGTTCTTAGAATAAAAATATGAACTAATTTTTATCAAATACTTGACCACTTCAGAGAAATTCATTTGGAAGAGAATTTATCACTGTAAAATGTTTGGAAGAAAATCCAGTACCACGTATGTTTTAAGAAATTTGATTCTCCCTGATAGAATGTTCATAGCTGAAGGACTTTTAAAATATCATTTAAAGGTGATTGTATCATTTAAAGTGTTTCAAATTCAGTTAAATAAGACAGGACTAAGTTGAGGGTTTAGTTATATTATTCTTCTCTAAGATCTGATTTTGTGGAGGTGTATCAGGGGCATGGTTTGATCTATTGTCTTTAGGTAGAATTTCTGTCAGTAGAAATAAAAATTTATGACATAATATTGAACTTCAATTTTTACATTTAATGTTTTTATAATGAAATTATATCAAGAAATACACTACCACCTTATTTCAGTATATAATATACTGTATCTTCTTTATAGTAGTAAGAAGGATTGAAAGAAATGAGCAGACCTGTTAGTAGCAGAGAATAAATAAAGCTGTGTTTCTAGAGATAGGGGTTACAATGCAAAAATTGTGTGTTTATTTGGTCTTCTGTGGTTTAAGAATAACGCTGCAGTAAGATCTTATGCAGGAAAATGCATGTGGTGATAGCTGTCTTGTATTAATATAGTTGTGTTCAAGATGAACGTGTTCCAAGCGCGACTCTTCATTCTCCTCCTCTTCACTGTTGTCATGAACACTGTCATCACTGATATGAGTCTTGCAGATGCGTTCTGGAGGGACTGTCCTGTGACATTGTAGAAGGAAATAATTTTAGTTATTCAAGATAACTCATAACTTCATATTTTATATTAGAGATGCTGTTTATTTAGAGATTTGAAAATGTTCACTTAGTACATTTCCTCAATAATATATTTATTGAGGACTTTTACAAGTCATTATTGTTAAAGTTCTCTCCTTGCGTTGTTTTCTCATTAATCTCAAATACTTAGTTTTCCTGAGGGAAGTATGGCCATGTGTTGCAGAACGTCAGCTTTCTGTGTAACACACATAAAATCCTCTGCTGATCATCCCTGTGCTTTGTAAACAGGACATAGGAGCTGAGAGCACACCTGACTTCACAACTGGGGCTGGCTGAAACCTGCAGAAAGGCCACTTCCAATGGTCAGCAGCATCTGCTAACTCCTTCCTATTATTCTGTAACCAGTTTGGGCCCTTTTTCAGCAAGAGCAGAAAAAGCTGGTACTTTGCTGTGCCTATCAAATGGTAGCTGGCCTGGTAGCCAGGTGGCCCAAGCAGTATTACAGAATCATTTCCTGGACAGGCCTGGTGCTCAGCACCTTTGTGAGCATTTTCAAGAGCTACGAGGAAGGGTGAAATCTTACTTTTCTCCTATCATATGCAGAAATACTGCAGCAGAACATTCAGGATTTAGCTGCTCCTTCAGAATTTTTTAAACAAAGAAAGGTTAAAAAGTTCTTAAAACAAAGCATGTCTAATGTCATTTATTTCAATGCCATTAATGTAACAAAGAGCTTGGAAATTACCTTATTTTATTGTTATTCAGTCTTAGAAGACGTAATTTTCTCATTTCATCGATTCCAAATGGTACAGACTTTAATTCATTGTGATCCAAAAACAGCTCTCTCAGAGAGTGATATGCTCCAAAAAATGATACTGGATCTATTCCATCATCAGTGAGTTTGTTAAAGGACAGGTAGAGATACTCCAGCCCTGGCTTCATGTGACCAAAGACATATCCTGGAATTCTTTCAATCTGATTTCCTATAAGTATCAGATGCAGTAAAGATTTTGGCAGATAGGAGGGAACATGATATAACTTATTAAAAGAGAGATCGATTGATTCCAAGTTCCTGCATTAAAAGAGAAAAAAAAAAAAAAGGGGGGGGGGGGGGGGGGGAGGATGTGAAATGGTTATAGAACCCTGCATTGTTGGTGCTTCTTCTTTTGAAGAACAGACCTTAACAGCCCCAAAAGGAAACTGAA
>WTSP01001890.1:0-22454 GCA_025331215.1 Actenoides lindsayi | reverse complement strand
TCTTCACCATGAGGGTGGTGAGACACTGGAACAGGTTGCCCAGAGAGGTGGTGGAAGCCCCATCCTTGGAAGTTTTTGAGACCAAGCTGGATGGGGCTCTGAGCAACGTGCTCTAGTGGGAGATGTCCTTGCCCATGGCAGGGGGGTTGGAACTAGATGATCTTTAAGGTCCCTTCCAACTCTGACAATGCTATGATTTTATGATTAAAAAAAACAGCCATGTGCAAAGATGACCAATAACACTGTAAAAAAAAATTAAAAAGCAAGGAATAAAAGTCACAGTTATTTAACTGCTTCTAACTTTCCCCATCGGTGCCATGGAGGCACCCACAACACAAACAGCAGCCGCTATCAAAAACTGGGAGTTGACTGCAACCAAAGTGGCCCAGTCTGACCAAATACAAGCTCAGATGTCTGTTAGGAATTAACTACTACACAGCTAATTCTTAAAGCTTAAAGAAAGATGAACCAAAAAGGGTGCACACTCAGTCCCAAAGGGGAACCCTCCCCTAGGGGTGCCCAGGACAGCACTCACCTGAAGGCAGGGCAAGGCTCAGTGGTCCCTGGCCTTGGACATGTGGCCCAGGAGAGGCTCCTGCTGCCAGGCCCGCTGCCCTTTGAGAACCACCTCAACCCGTTCTTAGGCACAGCCGAATTTAGAGCCCAGTCCAGGGTGCTCTGTGGTCACTGTAGTTGGTTATGGGGGCAAAGCCCAGAGGAAACAGGCTGAGGGTCCAGACGCTGAGGCAACAGTTAATCACCGTGAGGTGCAGCTCAAAGGCCGAGGCAACGGCTTTATAGCTGCAACCCGGCCCGGGTTTGCCTGCTTTGTCTGGGGGGGACACTGCACCTGCCCCCGCAGCAAGGCATGGCCTGGGCCTGGGTACTCAACAGCAGCCGGCCTGTGGGATGTAAAACTTGACAAAACCTGCCCGTGTTTATCAGGCACCTCAGGTACAATTTTAAGCGCATTCGGAATTCAGTTCACATGCAGCGAAACTCATGAAATCCTCTCAGATCCAGATGACAGAGCTGTGAAGAATGCCCCTGTATTTTGAAGCAATTCTCTAGGTTAGGTTGAGAATGTAAAAAAGAAAAAAAAAAATAAAAAAAAAAATCAAGGTTTTTCCCCACTTCTTTTTTTACCTCTCAGTAGTTAGCTCAGTTCTATTTGTGCTACCTACACAATGTACTTTCCCTTCTGCCCTGCTCAGAAGAATCTCTCCTCCCACCCAACATATTACCCAAATGCTCTGGGATGATGCTTAGGGAGGACCTGGTTTTCCTTGCAATTTTACTCTTGTCCCCGTCAGTGATTTTTTTATTTATTTTTTTTAAGAATACTGCTGCTAAGACACACACCATTCAATAGAAATCTAAAATTTAAAGAAAACCAGGGTTGTTTTTTTTTTTTTCTTTTGCAAGTCATTATCTCCAGCTAATAGATATCTCTCCTGAAGCAGCAGGAGAGATAAGGTAACGTGAGGTAGAGTTAGCACATTTCTATTCAGATCACAGGCAGCAATTCTTGCGGCAATTTCATTTCTCAGCAAAAATCATTATTGTCCCTACTGAATTACCCTGAAAAATCCTATTTTACTCCTAGTACCTTTTCCCAACATCTCTTATTAAAAACAGTGCATGATATTTGTTATCAAACATCAATATATAGACAAGAATTTGAGAAATGGAGACTGGGGGAAAAGCAAAACCGTTTTAGAAAATGTAAAGCTTTTAATAAGCAGGAATGAGACTTTTCAGGTAGGGCAGGAATCACAGAATCACAGAATTTGGTTGGAAAAGACCTTTAAGATCACCTAGTCCAGCTGTTTCCCCAGCACTGCAGGTCACCATTAATCCATATCCCTTATCACAACATCTCCATGGCTTTAAAGACCTTCCAGGAATGAGGACTCCACCACTGCCCTGGGCAGCCTGAGCCAAGCCTTGACAACCCTCAAGGGGAAGAAATTGTTCCTCAGGTTCAACCTAAACCTCCTCTGGCACAACTTGAGGCCGTTTCCTCTCATCCTGTCACTTGTTCCTCAGAAGAAGAGACTGACCTCACCTGGCTCCAACCTCCTTTCAGGGAGTTGTGGAGAGCAATATAAGGTCTCCCCTGAGCCTCCCTGGTTCAAAAACCCCAGGTCCCTCAGGTGCTCCTCGCGAGGCTTGTGCTCTAGACCCTTCCCCAGCTTCACTGCCCTTCTCTGGACATGCTCCAGCACCTCTACGTCCTTCTTGGAGTGAAAGGCCCAAAACTGAACCCAAGATTCAAGGAGTTTCAAGTTTCATACCAGTCCCACTACAGCACTCATAGCCCACGCTGACATCCAAATCCTGGATCCACTCATGCTCAGAGCCCTGTGAGCACAGGCTACACCAGCAGAGATTAAAGGCACAACCCAACAGTCATCCTCTCCTGACAACCTCCTGCCAGAGCTTATATCCCTCCAGAAGCATAATGGAAGAATGTCCCCACAATAAACCTCATCTTCCCTGAGCTACGGTTGAGGCAGGGGCAGGACCAAAGGGTATGAAACTGCAGACTGAAGAATAGTACAGCACTTTGAGGAAGCAGTAAGAAAAGGGACAATAATGGCAGAATCCAACCCAAACACAGCCCTTCAGATTCTGGCAGCTCTGGTCATTTGACACCTCCCTAAAGCTTCCCAATAGTAACTTCTTCAGTTAGATTTTCATAGCACCACAGGTATAACTGATTGCCTGATGACATTTAAGAACAAAAGAAAGGTTTTAAAAGGCACAATCACTCAGCTTAATGAAAACATCTTGAATTATTTAACAAACAATCTATTAAGCAGCTATAGCTATCTAGAAACATGAAGTTTGACAGATTTGATTCACCACGTTAGCACTGTAGTTTTATATCACTGGAACTCCAGCCATTTCAGTAAAGCCTCAATTATGGAAGACAGAAGTAAAGTCAGTCTATGAGTTTCAGCTACATTAGACTTTTGTATAGGATCTGCCACTAAGACCAGGAAAGCAGCCAACAATTATTAAAAAACCCCCACCAAACCTGGAAATAAGCCTTTCAAGGCTCTGGAACTGGGGCATTACTCAATAATTCATTCTCGGATCCATTTAAATTCTCATCTGTCAACTCTCTTTTTATTACCAGATTGTTCTATAAGCAATGATCTGGCAACACATTTGAAAAATCTATGTATTCCTTCTCATCCATCACAGCAAACAATTTTCCAAGCAACAACAGAGACAGCGTAATTTCTAGAGAAATAAGCTCAACTCTTACCTCATTTTTTATTCCATGCTTGTGTGGCATTGGAAGTATCATGGAGAACATGAAACCCTTTTTTCTCCCCACCACAATGCTCTTTAGCAGATCCAAATGCACTGCTAAACTTGGCTTTGTAACTATTCCCCTCACCCAAAAATAAGAAAAAAGCAATAATTAAACGTCTAAGTTACCGAGGCTCAAGCAAGACAATGGAAATCCTGTTTTTAAGGCAGTACTTTGAGGATACTTTCTTACAGGCAACAACAACCAAAGGATTCAACCATGAAGTAAAAAAATTAATTAGAACTTCCACTTCAGGTTTGGCCAACAAATGCTCTAAAGTTCCTATCTCACCCCCTTCTGAACCCTTTTTTATTAAAGGGCAGAGGAAGGATTTCAATATAAAATGACAGGTGTTAATAGAAAGTTGTTTTGAGCTTGTAGAAGACCAATTTCAATTTTATAGAAATACATTCAGCCAGAAAGAAATACGCTATGTCATTCTTTAAAACATTCAGTTTTTAACCAATACAAACCTAATTTCAATGCAAAGATCGGAAGCAGAAAAACCAAGTTTCTAAAAATAAACTTTTACCTCTCACAATATTATTTTCCATGTTAACTTTTGACAACTGAACAGAAAGGCTGCAACTTTGCAGGAGCTATTAAAGCTTTCAAAAGCTGTTCTAGTAGTAAAGAAGTATCAGTGTCAGTGCAGAATTTCTGAAAACGGGTATTCTTCCAAAACTTAATATAGGGGGTAAAGAAAGGATTCTGTCAAAACATCATCAAATAAATTAAACATCTTCTGCAGATATTTTAATCTTCCGAGATATTTTGATATTTACATTAATGTGGATAAGCAGTTTCAAAAGGCAGTGATTTCAAAGACAGTGTTCATTTGGAAAAAGTCCAACCACCTCTCCCTTTTGAGGAACTTTTAATGTTTAAGATTCATGTTTAAAATAACATTTATCATGCCTGCAAGCAGGAAAAAATGTTTTGCCAAACACTTGAAATTTTGTGTATTTCCTTATTCTGGCATAAATCCACATTCCTACAACCTCAGAGTCTGGAGGGATACAACCTATATAAGCAGAAGAAAGAAATAACCCCCTCAAAAAACCCAACAAAAAACCAACAAACCAAAACCTAAACATGCTTAGAGTGATGTAATGGTAATTATTGGCATCACTCAACCAGAGGCACTTCAAAAGGCCCTATGGCATGATGTCAGTGTTTTAGAGAGATTAAAAAAAAAGGGGGGGGACGGGGGACACTTGACTGCAAGGAATGATGAACTCTTAATGCTATCAAATGGAGTTGAGTATCATCAGCACCTTTGTAAATCAGGCCTGTAACACCTTAGCATAAACTCATTTTCTGGTACACTTACTTCCTGCCAAGTGCTAATAGTATAAGGCAAATGAAGAAGGATAAGTGCAGGGAAGAGACAGATGAGGCTATTTTGGTCCTGTAAGCCAGTGTGAGGTAGTTCCTCTTGGTCTGGTCCTACTCAGCTTTCAAGCAAACAGTGGCATTACTCTCGTGAACACTTTGGTCTTGGCATGCCACTAAACCTGTCCAAGCTTTAATTTTCTTTTTCTGTATCTATACTCAGTTGAGGACACTGCTAGAATCTGGAATCCCAGAGGACCTTGCAGCTGTACCCCAGTCTACAGTTTGCTCAGACACTATCCTTCCCCACAGAGCAGTCAAACACCACCTGAAGCCAAGGCTGGATGCCACTATGATACAGTTAGTGGCACACAAGATAGATTCACTGGGCTATTAATGAACTTACACTGCAATTACTCTAATCAGTTCTATTCAGTGTGGTGAGACAGATCTTTGCTGTACTGTATATTCGAGTATTAAAGAGCATTTAAGCAAATTCATGTACAGTTACTTCAAAAGCAGAAAGGTGTCACAGGTAAAAATTGGTTCCTGTGATCGATGACAGGATCAATTTAGAAGAAGATCTAAACTCAGTTACAGAATTTAATCTATTCAGCAAAATGCTTCTACTTACTGGACCTTGAGGACTGTTCTTGGCACTGGAAACCAGACTCATAACATCAGATTTATAGTCCTGAATAGAAAGAGAAGAAAAAAAAAAGTCACAATAGTTTGCACTTTTAACAGGAATAAAGATCAACATTGAGCAGCACTATAATTAGTCTCAGAGGAACCATTAGTAAAACATTTGATTACAGAGATTTTCACTGTCATTCATTATATTCAGTAGACCCTCTTGATAAAATTACACACTTCTTGGTTTTACTGTAATGCTCCCCAGAAAGGCTAGTATTCTTACTCTTCTTTGAGAGGGATGTGAGTGGGAAGGACAGGAAGGTGGTACAGCTACTGCTGTTCAGCTCAGTCAAAAAAAGGTCCAGCACGCTTCCTAAACTAGGTCTGCACAGCTTCGCCATGGAAGTCTGGATGACAGCTTCTCAGCCACCCGAAATTCTTTTGGCACCTGATGAAAAATTACTCTATATTGCATTAGAAGGATTCTGGTTTATTTGCCTGCTTGGCAGCAGCCATATAATCTTGCAAACCACTACAGCACAGGTTGTGCAGGCAGGCAGGCTCCTGGCTGTGCCCGCTCACCATCCTTACAGACTGGTCTACATTTGTGTCCACCCAAAAGCAATGGGAAATTCCTAGTTTTCTATCCCTCACGAAGCTTCTCTACATCCAAACTGGCATCCCACACAAAGCTGTTTAGAGCTTGTGCACGTCTTCTGAAGGCTTTTTGCAGTTGCAGCTGAAAAGACCAGAATACAGGAAAGGAAAAAAAGGGAATATTACTTTAGTGCAGAGAGCGTGAGAATAAGCTGTGCTGCTGTTAATGCAATAGAGAGACGAAGGCTTAGAGAGGTTTTGAAGCAGATGATAGAAATGCCACAGTGCCTAAACACAGACAATAAATACAAGTGCAAGACTCAAGTCAGTAATTAAAACGGGAACTATTTTTAAAAGGGCACATTAGAAAGTATCTGCCATGTTAAATTTTTGCCTCTTCCCTAATGAGTACAGCCATTACAGTCATAATTCTATTTTGAAAAGGTCTCCCAGGACCAGCCTCCTGTTCTCTTGCCCATTCGGCATGTTGAAGTGAAGCTATGCAGGGAGGGAAAGTTCAACAAGCTGAAATTGAGGCATATCTGGCAAAGACAGAAATAAGTAAGTACCCTAAACTTCTTTTAATTATTATTATTAATTTCTAGTATGCCTCCAGCTATTAAGCTTCTAGATCTTTTATTTATAGGGTATGTACTACAAACCAGTAGAGCTGATAGTAATTCTGTGGTACTTCACTGCATGACCTTTCTGCATTTCACCTGTTAATATATGGGGGACTACATCACTTTCTCACACACAACATTTGCCAATTATGCATGTAAAAAAAATTCTATGGGCTACAAAAAAAAAAAGCAACATCTCTACTGGTATCAAAAATATTCTCATTATTTTTAACTTTTCCTTAGTGCATTACAAGTCAAGTCAAAAAAAGACCTTCTTATGCAGTGAGCACCAATTCAGCTTACTACTAGTTCCTGGAAAGTATAAACAGGAATATCAGCTGCTCCTTGTTCAACTTGGTTATTGTATACATTGACTACTTCATGGGAAATACCAAGAAACAGTCTTTACAAGACATATATAGATGCCAAGCTACCATCAAAATTGTTCAACAGACAAATTCCTACAGTCCAATTGCATCCGTTTCCCACAGAGGAAAGCAACCACTTGTAGATTGCATGGCTGACCTTGGATCATCGTTTCACGGTGCTTGTAATGGGCACCACATGAATTCAAACCCCCAAACTAACCATTGTGCAGGGGTCTTGCTCTTGGGAATCTCTCTAGGAAAGGCAGGCTGGCAGACATACAAGGAGAGCAGGTTTTATTCTACACAACTCTCTCCTTTCCAGAAGGCAATGCCCTGAGTTCCAAGTAAGTATGCCATTTTAAACAAGTATTTTGCAAATATAGATATATTCCCCACCCCCAACCTCCCCCTCTCAGCTACAGCTTATTTCCAACCATTACACAGCTCTGTGAACCAGTAACAAAATTAATAAACAGCTTTGGACCAATGCTGCCTATGGGACACCTACTTGGAAAGCTTTTGATGTGCTCCATAGTAATAACACACTTGGCCCTTGTGATAATTCAGGGCACGTCGAGCAAGAAAATAAAAGCAAAATTAGAAAGATGCTTCAGGCAAAGTTTATTTTTAGGGGGACAGAAAATTCCAACAATAGTCCAAACTAATCTAAGCCTGTTAGGAAAAGCCTGAGTCCCCTCCCCAGTAGTGCCAGAAGCTTAGCCTGCACAGACTGGTATCTGCCAAACACCAATCTTCTCCACTTGTATTCCAAAGATCAGAATACTCATTCACTCACTACAGCTGCAGTAACAGCACCCAGGTGCAGCTTTCTGGTAGACAAAAGAGATAAATTCTCCACTCCCAGCCCCAAGATGATCCAAATGATTTCCATGTAGAACATGTTTTCCTGTACAGTATTTCTGCATTTAAAACAAACAAAAACTTGTTTTGTGGAGTTGCATTCACACTCATTTTCAGATGATATATCATGATAATGTCTCATATATGTTCTGGTTATGCAAAGTAGTATGCCACTGATAGATTATTTCACTATGCACTCATCTTGGAGTCTACGTGGAATGGAAATTACATCACTTCAGCAATGCAGCATTCATGGCAGCACAATAAAGAAAAACTATACTTCATGTTCCTATCAGTGCCTCCTTCCAGGTAATTTCTTTAAGGTCTCTTGTTTCCATGAACCTTTGCATTTTGAGATGATTTCTGCTTAGTAATCAAAGGTGCAATCGCAATGACCACTTTCAGGCTATTATCAAGGTCTGCTCTACTCTAAAGGGCAGTTGTGCTGTCTCCACATCAGGCTTTCCAGCAGTTTCTTACCATTTTTTCTTCTAGCCATCTGTCCTTCCAGAAATCATAAGATAGCACTAAAATGCTCCCTAAATCTCACATGGGGTACATCCCTCTCCCCATCCCTTGAACTACAAGTAGAGTGTAAATGTCAGCTTACAGACATTACTACCCATTCTTCTGCCTTTAATGGAAAAATAAATTTTGGCAGTCTTTCCCCAGTGTTAAAAGTCTCAGCTACTCCCTGGGGATAGAAAGAATCAATGCAAGTAAGATCCATATTTTCTTTCTTGGAACACTACTACTTCCAGCAATTTATTTGACTGACTCTGCCTTCTATTACCATGTAAATTGTTTCAGGCTGCAGGAAAAAAAAAAGTATTAATCTCCCCTCAGTAAGTCATAAAATAAAGAAATCAATTTCAAGGTCAATTTAGTCTAAATAACACCTGCTGCCCTTTTTGTAACATGCAGACTCCTCTGAAACACTAAGTTGCTGTCTATAAAGGCATCAATATGCAATGTTTCACATAAATCAAGGTAATGTATGGTATGGTATAGTAGAGCCTACTCTCACTGTACCATCTGCAGCTTCAACAAAGATTCAAAACAGGTCCCTTGTCATCTTACATTTTCAGGCTAAGCATAAGGCTTTAGAACAGAAACCTAGAACTGAGAAACTCGTGCGTGTACTGGTCCGATTCTGCAAGAAGCTTGTATGCTCTAAGGTTTTAGGGGTGCAGAGGGATTCTCAGCTCCGTGCAGCAAGTATTCAGATCCACAAAGGGTGGGGCTCAAAGCAAGAACTTCGGAGAGGGGGACAATAACAGTAGTAGACACAAGCAGAAATCATCTTCTAGTGGAATGGAATGAGAAGGAATGGAAAGGATGGTGCGTTTTTCCCCTTGCCAGGAATTCAGGAAAAGAAAGCAACATGAAAACTTCTCCTGCTTGCATAAAGAGAAAACTTTTAATTGGCGATCCACCAGATCACTCCAGCACCACAATGTCCTTCCTGAAGCACAGGGCCCTTTTCAAAACTGAACCCAGGTTTCTAGGTGCTGCCTCAGGAGTTGTGAGCACAGGGGACAATCTCTGCCCTAGTCCTGTTGGCCAGCACTATTTCCAGTACAGAAAGACAGATATATTTATTGGATATAAGAAACTCTTTCTGAAATCCTACCATTGGAAGCCAAGGATAATGGTTGTAATTCAACGAGTCAAGAAACAAATATGAGATTTACTAGAAGTGTCATATCACATAAAATTATACAGCTATTCATTTTGCAGTTGAATGTGTCTAAAAGCACAAGATTCCACAGTAGAAAAATAAACAGAAGCCTGGAATAGCCCAAAAGAGCCCAAAAGATTAAAAATGTTAAGGAAAGAATGACTTTTTTTTTTTAAATGGCCTATTTGTTGAGGTTAAAGGAAACAGATGTAACACTAACATCAGCGATGCACAACAGGAAATAGTA
Source organism: Actenoides lindsayi (assembly GCA_025331215.1). Taxonomy (NCBI): domain Eukaryota; kingdom Metazoa; phylum Chordata; class Aves; order Coraciiformes; family Alcedinidae; genus Actenoides; species Actenoides lindsayi. The sequence goes on along the minus strand of WTSP01001890.1, from coordinate 12,781 downwards.
ACGTAAGAAATGAGAAGACCTCTTTTCAGCAGGAAATTATCTGAGTCTTGACTCAAAAGGTAGGTATTTTCACCACTGTGGAAAATCAGACATTTATGCAGGATAAACAATGACTGCACGAACCTCTTTGCTTTAAATAACCTTAGGAAACAGTTGACTACATCCCAGCTCCCAGGGGAATACCATATAGCCTTCAAAAATTAGCATTTTTCCTTCCTTCCTTCATGGGATCTAGATCCATGAGTTTTAAATAAGGACTGATAAAGATACCTATTCTAAAGATGAATGTTTTGCACCTCACATCATGATATTTGCTATGATACCTTCCCTTTGTCTCTTATTAGAGCAGTGTGCTGTGCACTGCCCATGACTTGCGTAGTTCCTCTTCAGAGCATTTTAACCCGGAGTTTGCTTTATCCTGAACAAATTTTGATGTATTTACTACCTGTTATTTGTTAATATAACTGTAATAACTGTTCTCTGAACGCAGTTTTGATGCACAGTTGCAATTACAAACCACCTTCTGCTCCGAACACTTGCTGGTTTAACACAGATTTCTTGTAGGATTGATAAAACGACAATTATGTATTTCCATTTTTGTCATACCACTATTATTCACATTATTTTTCAGGAAGGCTGATGAAGCCTAAAATAACAGATTTCTTCTTTGTATTGAAGAAATACATATAAATACAAACAAAAGTGAGGAATCAATTCAAAATCCTAGGATAGCTCTCCAATAAATAGAAGTGAAATGAAAATTCAGTTGCTTGCAGCTATTACAAGCTCATATAACTCTCTGGCAAGATAGCACTTAGAGCTCTATATTTATTTCTGCCAATATAATATGAGGAATGCTCTATCAGTCGGAAAAGGATTACAAAAAACAAGATTCAATTTAAGAATAAATGGCATGAGTCCTGAGGGTAATTTAAAATTTGTATATTTAAGAAAAATAAATCTATACAGCTTGCACAAGCAATGCTTTGCACAGTAAGTTTATGAAGGTATATAAGCTATGAAATTGTGTAGATTGTGCTAACATGCTACAGTACATGTCAGTTTAAGAGAACCAGCAGTAAAAACATAGTAACAACAGAAAAGAAAGGCAATAAAAAGCAGATACTATGAGCAAGTACTGTAATATGTGGAGAACTGGATGCACAAAGAACAGAATTTAAGGCAAAATCCTTGTATCCTTCCTCACAACTAACTCCCTCCTCTCTGGGAGGAGGTTTGAGCTAAGCCTTTTTCCACAACACATTATGGAAGCTGGAATAACAGCAGTCAAAGTAGTTCCACAAGAATTTTCAAGGTCTCTGTAGTGCTTTAACATAGTACAGCTTAGAAGAAAAACGTGACTGCATTGATGCTGAATGAGAACATATCTCAGTACCACTCCGTGCTGTTCCCGTGCCCTCTTCTGAAAGATTTCTCTGCAAAGATGGTTGGATTCCACACAACTTCACTTCCAGTGAAACCCCAGCTAGCCCAGAGAAATCACTTGTGTTAAAGTCTGTGACCTATAGAAACAGTTGGAATTTTGTCACTATTTCAAGACCACAATTATATGCTAAGTTTGAATTGTCATATAAAGCCTTTTATTTGTTACTGACTTGCTTAAAGGCATCCACCTTTTCTAAGCTACTTGACAATAATTTTCTAAACATGTATTGAAATGTGTCAACACCATCAAACTTCCAACTGCCAGGGAACAATGGAGAAAAAATGGAGAATCCTTCCATTGACTCAAGCTCAAGGGGAAAAATGGCAATAGGATGGTCTACACAGGCACAAACCTAGTTCAGAATTCTTGTTATACTGCATAACTTTGGTATATTAAAACAGTTTGGAAACAAATTGATCATCTTCTATTCAAATGAACTTCTTCCACAGGCACCAGCCCTTGGCTAACAGCAATACCATGACATATGTGCAGAAATTTCTAACTGACAGTGAGATTTTCTATTTGTTAGGAGTTTCTAGTATTTATTGTCACTGTTGAGAGTGAATGGCTCAAACCAAAGGTACAGGCAGAGCGTGGACCTGTATCAATATGGAGAATGAAAGGGCATGTGCATACACAATGGCGGCTTGACGTCCTTTGGGCCAGATAGAGAAACCTTCAAGTAATACCAGATCCAGCGTCTTGTCTCTAGCACAGACCTTTATTTCATGTGTTCCTTAAAGCGTACTTAGCAGAAAGCAGAACACATCAGAATAGATAAGTTTCCACTTAGGGAACTCAGGCTGTCCTTGACAAATTAAATGCATCTACTTAAAATAAGGGAAGAGAGCCTATATTTACATTTTCTGAAACTAATCTGCTTTCCTTGGACAGCAGTAAAAGGAGGTCTTTGTAATGATTACTGTCTTCCTATAGAACAGTTCAGTATGCACAAAAACCTCCAAGCAAAGGAGAATGGGTAGATGTACTCTCCAGAGAGAAATGCAAACACATCCAAACAGCCCATAAAACCAGAGGAATTAAGGCACAGACGTTTCCTTGATGAGACACAGAAAAGCAGCAGCAGCAGCTGCCCTCAGAAAGACCAGAGCAATGTGGGCCAAAGAGATGGTCACTTGCCTGTGTGGCAGCCCAAGTCAGCCAAGCCCTGCACAGGAAGACCTATTAATACGAACAAGGCTTCCAAACACAGACACCTTCATCCCTTTGAAGTCATAATGCTGAATCGTGTCCTAAATAAGTTACTGACATTAAACTTCTCCATAAGTTAAAACTTGTTGCTTCAAGTAACCAAAAAGCTTTCATTCATATATGATGAAACTTTCATCTCTCTTGGTGCTCCCTGAGTAGAGCTGGGCACCAAAACGATTTGTGGCTGGTTGAGTTTCAAGGCATGAAGATGTGCAGTCAAAACAGATGGCTGTTAGCCAGCTCAAAATTGTGTGTGACAGGTGAGAATTATGCTTCTGAAATGGACATCAAATTCTAAAGAAAGATCTTTCATACTTTCAAAACACAGAAGAATTTCCCTAAAATTAAGCTTTTAGGATTATTAAACAATTTCTGAAGCAAGCTTACAGAATAGAAGAAACGTTTAAAAAGAAAAAAAATTAAAATATACTTTCACTCCTTTGCCAGAACTGAACTGTGTCAAGACTCAGTTGTCTTGCTCCAAGCCCTTGTGTTTGCCAACACCCATCACAGTTTCATTACGATCTGATTAATGATTTGCCAATGGCCTCTCTGTTCCCTGTGCCATTATCCCGATTATCCCATAGAAGAAGGAGCTCATGCATGTGTAGAGGGGCTGGTACCTGCCTGCCTCAAAAAGGCACGATGGCAAGTGTTAAATGTCCTGTCTAGTCCCTACCTGCGTCTTAGTGAAGAGCTATTTAATCAGGATTCAATGGTACAATGAGCATGACCTCACACACAACTGGGTACTGAGAAGATGATGCAGAAAAGGTAAAAGGCAGAGAAAATGAAGAAAGTTCTTTGACTAAAAGACAGCCTTGTTTCATAGGCTTACTTCACTTAAAGGTCTTTCTCGTGGGTGGCAGAGCAATACCAGTGCTTTAGAGCTTTCAACCTTCCATTTATGACACAGGAATCCTAACTGAGCACATACCAACACAGGGCTTGTTAGCTGGGTTCTTAAAACCAGTTGCATCATTTCCACACACCTATTACCAGTTGCCCTTTTTGACTTTCTCTAGTTGTTTCTGTTTGGTTTGTCTATTTTTAAATTGAAGAAATAAAACAGAACCCGGTCTTCAAGATACAGATGCAGCAAGGACTGCCACAGTGGCATAATAATATTCTTGGGTTTGGTTTGGTCTCTAGTCTTTCCATACAAAATACTTGCTTCTTCTTGTAAGATCCTGCAGAGCTTTCAGTATTACCCTATGCTACAAAGCACCCAGCAGCAGACACTGCAAACCCACGCTGCTCACTGGTCTATTGGACTACAGGAGTTCCCATGTTCCTACTGCTCAAAAAAATAAATTTCTCTATCAGTTGCATAACACATTCCACCTTGTGTACAATGACGCAAGGCACACAAGCTTTTCCCAGGGCTCCCAGCACTTCAATCCCTACAGCACAGGCAACTCTCCTGTATTCCCTGGGTCGTAGTGCTCCGTAGACAGCCTTATTTTACCAAAGGTGGATTTGCAAATTAAATATTACCAAGATGTAAGCTTCAACATCTACTTGGCTTTAATACACCAAACTGAATCTAATGCCAGTGCATCGCTGCCAGGACACTGAACAGGAAACATGGGAGGGGAGGAAACATCGACCCACAATTTACACCAGAACATCTGTGCAGAGAAGTGTGAACTGCACACTCACATCAGAGTGTTCATGCACACGTCATGACAGTGCACACGTTGATCTGCAGAATCTCCTCTTAGGGTTATTGCAGGATCAGTACATATTTGGGCACGTTTATTTGGAGAAACAGAACTTTGCTTAGGGCTGAAATCTCCTGTTGGACAGGATGGCACTGTGAATTCCAGCTGTTGCAGATATCTCTGCCTCTACGGACTCACAGGACATAGTTAAATTCAAACACAGCCACAGTTCCAGATCAACTGTATTTTATACCTTGCATTGCTTGACCAAATGTCACTTCACCAGGAGGTACATTTAAGCAGCCAATACTGACTTGTGGTGTTTCTATCTCTTTCAAATACAGAACCAGCTCCCTGGTTACTTACTAAGCTGAATTTACATGGGAGGCTACTCTACCTGGGACATGTTCTGTTAGCTGAGGCTTACGGGTTCTTAAATTAGAGTCACTGGATAATAAATCAAATGACATCTGGTTTAAAGAAAGTTGTAACAGTATCAGAGCTCATGGTTTGTCAGAAGCACTGACTGTACCCTTGAGGAAAGTATACTGATTAAAACATACACAGAGCCAAAGAAAACAATTTCCTTTACATGTAATGAAGTTGTCATTAATTTAGGAACAGCAGTCAGCTTGTAAATAACTCATCTCTGTGATAAAGGCTGGCCTTTTCTTGCTGCATGTCCAGCTCTTGACAGAGAAATGTTGGACTTAAGCATGTTTCTCATTTCCGTCTTTATTCTTTCACTCCTCAGTCATTTCAGCATAAGAAGTAATGGGAAAAAGAGATTATTGCCTTAAAGGAAAAGAATCCTGCATGCAGATTGCAGGACTCAATACTAGAAGCCGTTAATACCCTTTATATTCAGCAAGAAGTACTGATAAGCACTGAAACTGTCCTATACCGAGTGTTCACGGCACAGTTGCCTGAAAGGGTAAACATGAATTTAATGTTAAGTCTACATTACATTTTTTTTTACCAGCATAGCTACAGAGTTTAATCACCTAGGGCTGTGGTAAGACATACTGCATCTTCCCAGCTGTACTTTTACTGGAGGGAAGTCTGAGCTATAAAAGCAGACACCAGTCCTCACCTGTCTGCATGGTTGGTGGAGGGAATGGGAATGAGAAACAGTTAAATCTGCTTAACTGGCTCCCCAACAGAACATGAAGCCTGCTGCTGAAATACTAGTACACCAATAACGGCTGTGCCCTATTCTCCCAGATTCACAGAGTAGATAATACATAAGCAAAACCTTGGTCACAACTGCTCCAGCCCTACTTTAAAGTCCCTCGAGTCTTTTCCAGGCCCTTAATCATGGAATTGAAACTCACTGTGAAAATTAGGAGGAGGTTTAGGTTTGGGGTTTTGTGGGGTTTTTTAGAACTATTTTCTTCAGGGCAAAGAGTTGTTGCGTTTCAATAGTGCATCTCAAATTGCCTGGCAATACAACACACGCATTTCATACAAACTCATGAGAGCAGCAGGCCAAAGGAAGTGTTAATAAAATATCTATAAATGCTGATGTTTGCCTCCTCTCAAATTAGACTACCAAAATCTCAAATAAGGCCCAGTTCAACAATTTCCAAGGGTCAGATGTTAGCATCACTCATAGCATTTTCCCTCTGGATCTTTTTTTTTTTTTTTTCTTTTTCTTTTTAAAACAGCAACTATGTTTATGCTTGGAAACAGCAAGAAGTGAATCTTCTTCCCAGAGCATTCTGTGCTTACTTGCCAAGTCATACTGTGAATCTGCTTAACGAGAATTTACAAGTCAATTGATACAGTGGTTACATCTAACACACATCAGTCATCCTGTCCCACTGATGGACAAGGCAAGCTGACTGCAAAATGCAGTGCTTGGCTGAGGCAATGCCTTAAAAACTAACAGAAATGAGCTAACAGCAATGTTGTTGTCACTCTACATTTATCAACAAGAGAACAATTTTTACAAAAATATAATAATAAGCCCTCCTCACAATACTAATGCTAAATGACCTGAAAAACTTTCCTAAGGGACTGAAGCCACAGAACAAAGTTTCATTTTATCTTCATAGATCTGACAGCTCAATTTCCCAAGTTCCCAGGGACTTTCAGTAGTGCTGAACGGAGGCAGTAACAAATGTCAGTGTTTACTTTGAGATCTCTTTGTTAAAGCTCTCTATACTTTGCAGTCTCTTTAATAACACTCTTTAAGCATCAACAAAGCATATTCTGCATAAAGCAATAGGAAGTGACTCAGCAGAGTGTCTACTGTGTTTAAACAAGATGGAACTGCTGTATTTAACTAACACGCGTTGAAGGTTTTCTAATGTGAATTCCAACTCCTCAACTCAATGTGACCATAAATTACCATTTGAAATAGGTTATAAATCTGTTCAGATTCAGTCATTTCCCACAAGCGCTCCCTAATTCCACACACTGACTGTAGAAGCAAAGGATTTTTCGTTCTGTGCAGGAGTTTGCAGTAAATAATCGAAGTCTCCCCTAATGTCCCCTAGATTCTTCCCTACAGACATGATCTGCAATGACAAATGGTACAAGGGGTCACCTGCTGCAATCTACATCCCCCTCATGTGCATCCACGAGTTGGGTCTCGTCTCTTGTAACACACGCTTACGGGCATATGGAAATAGGGAAAGGGTTTTCAATACTGCCACAAGAAAAGAGAAGAAAAATACTGACATACAGACAATAGTCATAAGCATTGCATCATCATTCTGTCCAATATGTTTACGTTCCTCACCTTTTTTTTCCTCCACACCTATTATTTCACACCTTCCTAGCTGAAGGAAAATGTAGAGAGATATTTTCCTTTCCTCTGGCAGAATACCAAAGCTTTAAGTTTTTCCTTGCATTGCAGTAAACTGATGTACTGTTTCTTACTTCCAGTGCTGGTAGCACAGACCACAGTTGAGGTACATAACATCGATTATTCCCACACACAATCTTACAACTAATATGTTACAGCCCTAAATGTGCAGCAAATGCCTCACTGAAACCACACTGAGGAAGCTGTTATCCTTCTGTGCTATGGGATTATTTCCATACGAGAACTGAATAGGAAACCATCATGAGGGATATAACCCTTTGAGGGAGCACTGCATTTCTCAAGCCATTGCACCCGCATGTGCATTTTCATTCCACATACTCATGGGTACTGCTCTACTGGACTCAAGTCACCTAAACTACCAAAAAACCTGACACGTTTACTTCCTTGCCATTATCAGATAACAACCATCTCGAATTAATAAATAATGAATATGGTCAATTCCTTAACTCAACTCTTGGTCTTCCATAAAATATCAAAAAAAGCAAAATAAAGGAAAACAAATTTCATGTTTGGGGGGTGGGGGAGGGGGGACGGATGGGACACAGGATGGGGGGAACATTGGTTTGTTCTTAATAACATGGTATGGTGTTGGAAATTTTGACAGCATTTCTCATTTGCCTTCTGAAAGTTATGATTCTTGTAACCACTCTACTTACCTTCATTCTTTTGGAAATTCCTATGTGGGAACTCACTACATAGCTTACGTGGACAGGGAAGGTTTCTCCTCATTGCACTACCGACGGAACAATAAAGGTTAGAAACTGCCTGGGCTGAACCCTTTCTATTTAGCACGTATGCTTTTTCAACAGCAAAATCAATAGCTATTGTTAGTTCAGCTAGCAGCTTTATTTATCAAGCCATCAAATATCTAGTACACAATGAACAGGGCGATACTTTTATCTATTCCACATCCAGCTCAAATTTACTTACATGCATCCATTCACTTTAGCCACTGCCAAGATCAGTGAATTATTTGCAAGCATTAATTATACCTATGAATCCATACCCGTATTTGATGTAAGTCAACTGCCTGACTACACGTTGCTTTTCTTTTAAATTCTGTATGTTTTACCTTTCAGGAAGGACAAAGGTTGCCTTTGAAAAGCCTATTGACATTGCACGTATGTATCATTACTTACATACTTAAACTTCATCAGGCAAGTGTCAAACATATGTATTAATATTACTATTTAACCTATTAAGTTAAAGTATTGCTTAAATATGCACTCTTATTATAAATATTGATTTATCTGATTTTATCTGTTTCCAAGACAAAAATGTGTCTAAGTCAACTGGCAAACAGTTCAGCAAGATAAGGAAAGAGCAAAGTCATGATGTGAGAAGGCACTGGTGTAGCTTACTGCATTTCTTTCCTGCCATCTTTCCAGCAAAAAGTGCTGACAAATTATCATCTTTTCAATCCTCATTATAAACCACTCAATTTTACCATCTGACCAGAATAAATACGATGTATGTTCTCTTATTGTGTACATTAAGCTCTGTATGTAAGGTGGCTAACTTACCTTACAGCTAAAAACCAGAATTCAGCTTGATCTGAATTGGGGGATATGCTTTGCACTGCTAGCAAACTAGAAATAAGTGTCATCAGTAGTTATTAACCAATTTATTTAAGCGATTACAGAAGTGAGCAAATCAGTGTAGGCTCAGAATTATTCAATCAGAACCATAAAGAAAAATCATTCATGTCTCTAATCCCATACATCCCTCTCAGAAACTGCCTCTGCCCTCAATCTCTTTTCGGGCCACCAATAGCCCTTTTCTCTAAGACATGGCTACACATTGGCTTGGTGGTTAGGCCTAACCTTATGAAAACATTTTACAAGCAAAAAAACCTGCACGTTAACATTCACACCTATAGTTTAAGACACCATCTGCTGACTAAAAAAAAATATTAAAGGGGATATAGCAAAAATGAGTGGGGATGAATAACTACACTTTATAGATGCATTCCAGTCAAATGAAGGCATTTAACTTCTTCAACAACTGAAAAAAAGAACATTTTCAGCTTTATTTTGGATGAGAGGTAACTCTGATTTACGCAATGTCTTAAAAATGTTTCTATTCCATTGAACACAGACATTTATTACGGCCATAAACCAAACAAGCAGTGAAAACATTTTTAGTATTCACTAATTGCACGATGTGGCAGGATATGCTACCAGATACACTAGAAGCCAATATATATATATACACACTGCAGAAGCAGACTTCTTACAATTACTCACATTTTGCATATTTTCAAATCACAAGGTGAGTTACCATGTTCAAATTACTATATCACTTACCATATTCAAATATTCCTAGATGCCCAGTTCAATCACAAGAGATCAACAAAGGATAACAGACAGATGCAGAAGATGAAGCATCACATTCAATACAAGGCAATAGACGGCCAAAGCCTCCAGTTCACAGTCACATACGAAACAGATTGCACTTCAGGTTTTAAGTCTACATATATGCAATATATAGACATAAACAAGCAAACTACATGGAAGAATTTCCTAGGAATTAAACTCCATAGCTAACTCCCACCTTGTCACTGAAAATCATAATCCCCCCAAAACATCTGTACATACCCTTAGAAGGGCAGCAACATGATGTTTCTGCCTACCTCTTAAGCAAAACCACAGCACATGATGAATTACAGACACTGCTTTGTCTTAATTAAAACTTTGTCACTGCTTTTCCACCTTAAACAGAAGTGATATTGGTTGCGGTTTTGGTGGGGTTTTTATTATGTTGGTTTGGGTGTTTTTTTACTGGTAATTCATTTACATTGTGTTGAATATCCTCAGCATTGTCCTTGTATGCTTATAATTAAAGTCCAGAGGCCACCTTATTAAACCTATTTAATAGGAAACAATGCCCGAGATTGAACTAGATCCAAATCCTTGAAGATGACAAATACTCATATTCCTTATTAAGACAGTTCTCTCGATAGCAGTGCTGGTAACAAAAGCAGCTCTGTCTTCAAGGACTGTCTCTCCACTTTCACGAACAGCGATCGCAATGCTTTGCTTTTCCTTTGTTTGCCAACTGCAACCCAAAACATCACCTCACGTTTTCTCCTAGGTCCTATCTAAAGATGGTGCATTGCAGTTTTAGAGTTGTGTTGGCAGGGCGGGATGGGGGAAAACAAGCACACTCGGTGAGCTCACAGGTTTCTGCGGGCAGCAAACGTGGTGTTCCGCAGCAGCAGCACAGCAGGCTCCACCAGGCAGCGATAGCAGGAATTGCCCTAACAGAGTGATGCTGCAGCAAGGGTGTGTTTCCTGATGGAAAAGAGGTCCTCAAGGATCATTACACATGTGGCCTTGTGACTTAGACTTCAGACAGACTTCAGTCTTAGACAGACTTCAACAAAAGCAATTGCTTTGACTCCAAGTTTATCATAACTATTTTGCTCATAATTAATTGTCCAAGGTTTTCAAGATCTGTAAATTACAGAGTCTAAGGTGGTTAGCAGCAGTGCAACTGGGCAACACAACTTTCTGCAGCTAGTTTAATCAATTACACTTTTTTTTTTAATAGACTCTTGAATTTCCATTAATGAAAATATCAGGGGGCTTGACAAGCCATTTAAAACAATATAATTGATAAACAGTTTTCCTTTGATAATGTATCGGGCCAAAAACTTTTCCTGAACACTAGCATATCCAAAAAGGGAGAAAAACAGGATTCAAGGGAACATATTAAAAAAGGAAACAAGACAGTGAATCAACTTGAGAAAGCAGGACATACACCTCTTGAGTCATTCCAGAGAGCAATACATCTAATCTCTTTTTAAAAGCCCTTCATTTTCCCCAAGCCATTTATTCCTGTGCTTATTTTTAAGCTTTCAGTTTGAAAGCTTTTCTTAATGCCAGATCTAGATGTCTTTTGCTACATTTTAAATTCATTACTTTTTGCTCTTTTCCCTGCGGATCTGCATTATTATCATTACCTTCATCTCTGCAGCAACCTTTTACATATCTAAAGATTGCTAGTACGTCTTCATGCATTTTTCTCTTCCTTAGACTAAACAATTCTCACTTTTCCAACCTTAACACATAGACAATAACACAACATATAAGAGTTGCCATTTTACAGTAATTCAGCCAGGAGATGGCATCATGGGAATTGAAGTTGAGACAGAACACCATGCTAGTGTCTAAACGTGAAAGATTTTCAGTTTGTTAACAATTTTTAGCACCTGAGCTATAAATATTTCTATATGAGTGCATATCTGTAGAGACATCTTTGCTTTTGTGATATTTTGACATTGGTGGACCAAACCTTAAAGGGATTTCCATACCTATGTATCTTTAAACGTGTACATCTAGCCAAGCCCTCCCTCTGAACCAGAGGTGTGCAATTTTCATTTCAAAATGCCCAAAGATTAGGTTTATTCATCTTTCAGAAGCTGGTTAATTTATTCAAGTCTAGAGAGCACAACCACAGATGGCAGCGTTTGGCTCCAGTACCAAACTCTCAATTGCAATTCCCTTCAGATGCAGAGTTTACAGTTGGCCCATAATACTGGAGACGTCTCTGAAATTTAGAATCTGGTGAGTCTTTCAGATTACAAACTTCCTAAGTATTTTGTTACTCTCAACTCCGTACTTTGAGATTCCAGATGTGTTCATGTATCTAGGACCTCTGAGCAACCGTGATTTTCTGAGTGAAGGACACCGGAAACTACAGCTTTTTGCATGTCCCAGTGCCAAGTTCCTCCTGCCCCCTCCTCTCTACCAATTCAGTTTCCCTCTTACCAAAGCAGCACTGGTGCTGATATAGGTGCAGAAAATGCGTCCATTTGTAGAAATGACTCTTTAAACACAATTAATAACTAAGGATAGAAACCCAGCAGGAGAAATACTTGACTCAAGTGAGCTAATGAGAAGACTATTTTGTATAATGACATCCAGACATCTGTACTAGCAGTAGCTTCAATTTTTATTTATTATTCATAGCATCTGTACCACTTTCACTTGACCTCTATATAAATGTACTCTATACCTACAGATTTTAATTTACCAATACCACCATTCCTAAAGTTTTATTCATGGAAGAGCAGTTCAATGCTAGACTTTAGGCTGCCAATAACATGACACTCCAGACTTGATGATCTTAAACGTCTCTTCCAACCAAATCAATTTTATGATGCTATGAGAATAACTGTGGGAGTCATCCACTCCTTTTAAAACCTGGACAACTTTGCAAAGTTGAAGAGACAACTAAAGTCACCAGTGAACTCCTACACGGAAAAACAATCAAGGGACTAAAAGGAAATTCTTTCAAGTTATGTATTGGCTTTCCTACCCAACCCAACAAAATCAGACACGTTCTGTACTAGAATCAGTTATGTCTTAGAGCTATTCACTTACAGCTATGAATATCAAACATCAAACATTTTTATTTTATATTCTTTAGTAGCAAACAGTACAAGGAGAGAGAGGAAAAAAAAATGTCCCTCCAGTTATCCGTGCCATATCAAAGTTTCTTTCGTTGCAGAAAGCAGCATTTGACCTGTTTAACCATTAGATATCTCTATGAATCAAGGAAGACTATTTTGGTTTTTTTCTTCGAACTGAAGAGCAGAAATTTTTCCTACTCAGTATCTAG
>WTSP01001889.1:5788-41766 GCA_025331215.1 Actenoides lindsayi | reverse complement strand
TATATATATAATCTCTCTCTATATTATATATTATACATATTATATGTGTGGGGTATGTGTATGTGTGCAAGTGCGCATATCTCCAGAACTGCGCTTGTTTTAGAACCTGATGATTCATTTCCTTTATTCTGACTGTTGCAGTGATTGAATGTATAAATACCCTGACTTCTTTTTATAAAATATTTAATAAATAGTACTGAACGTTAACAGTGGGAGGGAAAAGAGGAGCTTTTACACTACTTTTCCAATGTGTAATAATGTCAGTTCTGTGTTAACTTATGCCTTACTGAATTGCATTGGAGACAGTAGCATCAGCAGCTCATAGCTGTACTGAGAAATCAGAGTGCAAGCCTTAGTAACTCAAACTGTAAGTAGGCTTCCGCAGTTCAAAGAGTAGTTCAGCTGTCTCTGGGCTGGTATAAATTGCTAAAATAGATTATCAGCTGGTGCTGGAATCTGAGTACAATCTTTTGCTGCCTGTAGAAAAGATTTAAATAAGGTTTTGATTCTATTAGCTTTCTTCCTAGCATTATGGAAAAGGTAGTGCTGAGCTTACATCAGTGGTTCTGCTGCCTTGTACAGAAACTGTACCTGGCTAAATGTAGTGCTAGAAATGAAGGAATCGCCAAAATTTTCCACTGGGAAAAATTTCCACTTCAGATTTATAGCCCCCAACTGGGCAGGAGGAGAAGATCCTTTGTATATACTGCTTGAGCACTGACTAGATGAAGAAGCTCTCTCTTTTTCCAGTAAGTAAGATCTATACAGAGCATGAAATCCTGTGCTTCCATAGCATCATTTGTTTTTATTAACCTAAAAATTGCAACAGTAAGACTTTCTAAAAAGTAAGCAAACTGATTGTTTTAAGCCAGAAATTTTTTCTTAGTATTTTGATATTTTCTACCTCTTAAGAAATAAACAGCATATTTAAGATCTTATATTTAAAATACGACCATCTGCCTTATGGACAAGTGTATGGAGTCTTTGATCTTCCTCTGTTTGTTTATGTTCAGATAAATATTCAAGTGTCTTGCACTGAATCAATTGCATCCCTTTCCTGTAATTTTATACAAATGGCTAGATCTGTAAAACTACTAAACCATAGGTCAGAAATTTAACAGGAAACAAATGTAGCAGAAGTTGCACTTTTGAATGAAGATTATCGTGACAGGCAGTATTTTTTGGTTTTCCATCAAATCACAATGCCATGGTCATGAACAGAATAATTTGCATGCCTACCTATCTGCAACTCAGTCCCGACTCATGATTCTTCAAGTCTGTTCTATGTGTCTGTGACTCTCTGGTAACAATGCAGTTTCCAAGTTATAAATCTATATCCTGTCACCACCACCAGCACCTTTTCTTTTTCTTATGTGCCACTTTAATGACACAAAAGAAACCCAAATGTTGTTGGCATGTTAAACTGGCTTATGACTGGAAACAATAGAATCTGGCATGGATAAGGGAGACTCCTAGTAGCTAGAAAAGTTTGTAGTTTACTATGTACTGCTTTGTTCTGAAGAAAACCTATTAAAAATGGATCCATGTGTTATATGTAACATGAAGGAAATACTATGAATGCTTTAATTTTAAACCAAATCTGTGATGTCAGATTAGATGTATATTTGAATTTTGTTTTCTGTTATCTTGAAACCCCATTGTCTTAGAGGCAGATGAGTGCTTTTCCACCACTTTTCACTTTGCCCAAGCACTCTGCCTCACTATCATTTCTGTCATTTATTACCGAAGAAGTTAGCATAGTTCCTTCTATTTAATACGTCTTTTAAAGACTTGACTACCACGCCAGCAGCTTACAACAAGGCAAGGTTCACATCAGTATAAAGATAAAATCTGGGCTTTGATTCCAGAGGAAATCTTAACCTTGTGGACTGTTTGGCTTTTCAAGGAAAGTGAAGATCTCTTCATGGTTTGTTCCCTTCCTTTGGTTTATTCTTATATTAACCCTCAAAACTTGTTATAGAAATGAGTTGGTATTTGTAGTTATCCTTACTGTTGGTAATTACCATTTATACTAAAAATAACATTCATTTAACAAAAAAGACAGTAGGGGAGATTTTAAAAACAACTTTTAAGAAAGGGAGCGAAATTTGTGAAGGATGCATTTAATTTGGTCATTGTCATATTTGGCAGCTACTGTTATTACTTTCTGATCTGGTTGTTGGGTTTGTATTTTCTGTGTACGGATGGGATTTCCCCAGACTTTGTCATATGAGCTAATAGTTGATAGCATCTGAAATTAAAGGATTAGAGGCCAAAAGGCAAAGTTAAAGTATTGTAATGTGTTAAAATCAGCAGGTGTTAAATGAAACTAATCTCATATTGGGTGTTCGAGTCATGGTATCTGAGAAATGAGACTGGCAGTGTTGCCTTCTATGTCACAATGTAAGATGTCTAAAATACATTTGATTAATGACAAGCATTGGGCTGAGTAGTGCCTTATATAAAATTTTCTTCAGCAAAATTCCCATATCGAGAAGGTAAACATCAGAATTTTACTACCATTTCCAGAAAAATGTCTGAGAATAATCCAGGGCATTTCTTAAATACATGAAGCAAAATCATTGCACAAAGAATAGCTCTTTTTGTAAATCTCTGATACACATCTTCAAACACGATGTAAACAGTTGTGAATGATCCTCTGACCCCATGTTTCCAACTGCAGTATAGTTGTCCCTGCTTACTGTTGTACAAAAAAATTTGGCTTAGTTGTTAAACTTCTGTCAACTGTATATTAAGTGGAAGAAAATGGTCTTGATGTTACTTCTGTGTATTTCTGCATAAAGATATATTCATCATTCACAAACCTTAATATACTCTATACAGTTATTTTTGGTAATTTTCTTCCTCAAAACTTCAGATGTGTTAATGGGTGCAAGAATTACATTAGCTTTCTGCAATATAACTAAGACAGGTGTTGTTTTTAATAACTGAAACCAAGGGACTTTTTTTTCCCCATTTCTACCCTGAATGGTGAAAAGAATGCATCAGGCAATGTACTGCTTCCTTTCATACACAGCAGTGATCCCCAAGATATTTAGCTCAATGGATCAGTCTTAAAATTTCCTGATGACCTTTGCCTGCTGTTATAGCTCTTTTATTTGATGACATTATAATCTGACTTTATAATGATTTACTATGATTTTGGAGGGCTGCTTGAGAAGTAGTCATCTAGCACTGTCTTTCTTTGTGTATCCCTTCACAAAGTAAAAAAACTCGCCATAAACTTAGGTCAAGATGATAGAGCAGCTCAGGCCTTTGGGTGTTAAAACACTAGCTCAGTTTTCAAATTACACAGCAAAGAAACAAAAACCTCCATGAAAATAGTATTCATAGAAACAGAAATCCACAGCTCTACTTCCAGATTTGCACACTTGACAGTTTCTGATTTTGGTGAAGTGTAAGTTTGGGATGATGAAGCAGCGTAACTTGTTTAGGAGACTACTCTTGACAGCATAAAGTGCCCTTTAGACTGAGCAGAACTGGAGTGCGTCATTAATCATTGCATTCCTTTCTTAATCTTTGCTCTCTCAGGTCTGCTTTATATGTTAGCTTGCCAGCACTGATCTAATTCTTTTAGACGCTTTTTGAAATACAGATCCAGCAAACTGCGTAGGTTCTTATACAGAGTTTGGAGAATTGGATGCATAGAAGGAAGAGATAAAACGGACAAAATTTTGAGAAACAAAAATCCTAGAGATCAAGTACTTGAAAGTCCTGAAGCAGGATTGCTGGTTTCTCTTAAAACCTGGCCCCTGAAGGAGGTGGTGGTTGCAAGTATGGTGACCTTGTCATTTGGGAGTTTACTGTTGAAGCCAGATCACTGTACGGAAAGGAACACAAATTTGTGGGGCCAGAATGTACAACCAGGAACAGCTTTGTGGCTGCACAAAGGTCCTGTGCTCGTCTGAAAAAAAAATTCACAAAAAACAACCTAACAAAAACCTCACCCTGTCCTGTGCTCCCACCTTCCCTCAGCTGTTTATAGTCCTGTATAGGTTTTTTATGTGGCACCTCATATCTAGAAGTGTCCCATTTTCTCTTAAAACTAATTCTGAAGAATAGGAAAACAGTCCATTCTAACATGCTTTTAAATGACAAATCAGGTCTAAAAGCTACAGGTAAAAACTTTCCCTATAAACATTGGTGGCCTATTTCTGCATTTTCTTCCTTGACAGCAAACAGGACTTTCTTACCCCTTGCACTGTGGAGTCAGACCACAGCCCAGTAAGGGTAGCATGCTATGGAAATGTGCAGCTACATCTGCTCAGCATATTCCTAATAAATGTCCTTGCACCTGCTTTTGTGTCAAACTCTTGTCATCTCTCTAGATGATCAGCTTTGCAGAGCAGGAAATTTTTAGCGTATCTTATTTTGTTCAATATGGCTTTATTTTGTGTACATCTCATACAGAGGAGGCAAGCTGAAGAGGCGTGCAAAACTTGGCCCACAGTGCATGTATAATAGAGAGAAGGATTAAATCCAACTTCTCCACATAACTGAATACATCTTGCAAGGGCTAGAGTCAGATGGTGCTATTCAAAGGAGTAAAGTTACAATGAAAGGGTTTTTTTGGTTGTTTTCATTGCATGGATTTTGCCTACTATAAATAAAATTCACAGTATTCACTAATTCATCGTTTCTATTCTCTAGCTACTGGTGGGTGCAACTTCAGCAGCTGTGAGTTCATAAGAAACTGCACATATTATCTGGCTTATCTGTTGAAACTTAGTAAACGCTGTAACTTATCACCAAATGTATTATTGTACTGCTCAGTTCTTAGATACTGTTCTTGCTGCAGCTTTCGAAAGCAATAAGAGAAATTTTCCACGTAAATAGTTGCCATATGTTAAAAAATTCTTTTCAGTGGTTCATTTTTTATATAAATTGTGGATTTGGTGTTTTTGTTGTATAAAACGAAACTGTATCAAAGCATATGAGAATGTTTGGGAGTTGATGAGCAAGAGGTGATAAGCTTCTTCAGCTCTGCACCTTTGAGATGATTGGCATCCTTGAGAATCAGGCAGTCTTGTATTTACATTAACAGTATGTTACTAGTTCCAGTGTTGGAAAAACATACCACATGTATGAGGTATTACATACACAAAGCTGCTAAATGCTGAGTTTGTTGTTTGATTTGATAGGGCATTAGTGATTTCAGAATGAAGAAAGGTATGTTACGTGTTAGAATTATCACAGATTTTCAGATTTTTAAGAAAACTGTCTAGAGTCAGGATCATTCCTGTTTTCTGCTTCACTTGCTCCAAAACTTTGTTGTAACGTTGGAGCACCTTGATGAGCAATTTGATTTATTATTTTTGTCTCTGTAATCAGTTTAGTTGGATGTTAATAAATCATACTTGCAAAAGGTCACGGAGCACCCTGACTTTTTCCCAGGGGTTGTAAGCATCTTCCTTCAAAGATTGTTAGTGACATCTGAAATAAGTCTAGCTGCTGTAGTGATCCATGCATTTTATGCTTGCCAAAATGGCAAGTATGAAAGAGCTTCCATCTGCTGGATGCCTTTTTCATCACTCTTAGAATCTGTCTGGTAGCTGTGCAATGTTCCAGTTGTTTACCAGTTACCGGCACACACTGTACAGCATGTTGTATGGCTGTTATGCCAGATACTGGGGCAGGGAAAAGGATAAGCTTATGGAATGCTGTTACAGCTGGAAGTTGATTCTTAAAAGCAGTTTTCAGTAGACAGATGTGCAGCATAAATGTTGTGTTTCAGCATGAATGTAGAGACCACAAACCACATGTTCTCCATCAAACAGCTTTTAAAAACAAGGAAACATAGTGTTTACTGTATAAATTGAAGCAACTGGAAGGAAATGGTATCAAAGTGGTGTTTTCTCCATGAGTGAAGGTGATTCAGGACATCTCTGCCAGTTAGATCTCAGCTATGTCTCATAGTTTCACCATATGTGTGTAAAATGCAGTACAGAAGGATTAGGATCTCAAAAAATGTGGGAGTAGAGCGAGTGCAATTCCTGACCAACTTGCAATTCCTCACTGCAGTTCTGCAGTACTTCCTCGGCTCAGTGAGTACAAAGATTTGGTGGGAGGGAGCATGGAGCTTCCAGGAAGAGCTGAGAAAATTGGATCAATTCATCTGTTACCATGCAAAATATCCTCAGCTGTTGTACATGGCAGAATAATGACAGAGGCTGAAAGAAAAACAGCTTTTATAATGGGCAAGAGTCACCTCCTGTTTTTTGAAATCTAGCCATTTTGGTTCTGTATTGGGTTATGAACTTTGGAACTTGCTCATCATGGCAGTGGGAATCACTTATTGCTGAATAATTTCCTAAAGATCTAATATGCTTTAATTGGCACCTGAAATAACTAGCATTTAGTTTTGAGTTGCTGGGAAAACCGCAGTTTACAGAAGTAGTAATATTTTTTCATGATTATAAAAGGGAGAGGAAGATGGCAAGGGATGCTCATTATTGATGCCTAACCATGAACACCTATGGCAGTAGGAGCTTCTCTTACAGACAAATGGATATGGAGTGAATACCTCATGATTACCTCTGCGACTAATAACATGCCAAGTACACACAGTGTGGCCAGTGCTACATAGACAAATCAGGCTGTTCTCCCCTACAAAAGTGTAAGGTAAACTTGGCTCCTACAGAGCTTGAATTCGATTTGTTTTTAAGCTCAGTTGTCTGTTAATTTACAGTAATCTCTATTTTAAAGTCATTTTGCTTACTGCAAAACTATTCAAACCATCATAGCGTGAGGAAAAACACTGACAGCTGAGCAAAGCTTGCACTGCATATTAACAGATGCATCTTGGCTACTTGTTCTTTTTTTTTTTAATGCCTCTGTTACATTTCTTTCATCTTACAAACATCACTTTCCATGCTCAAATTGTTGATTTTTAACTTAGACCGTCTCTAGAATTTGCAGGCTTACTCCAAGCTTTTAAATGGGGTTAAAAGCTGGTCAGATACCAAATTCTGCTGTATGCTTATGAATTTGTATCTCTGCTTACTCTGTACCAAGGGAAATATTTGAAATTGCTATGTGTAAACCCTTATTTGACATAAATCAACATTGCTCTACAAAGCTGAGGCTTAAGTGAGAATTGGACTCTGTGGGTTCATCGTTGGAGGTTTTTTACAAGTTCTTGAAACAATAATAAATTCATGGAAGACAAGATGTTGTGTGCAAACACCAGTTCATATTTCTGACTGTAATTTCACAGACTTCAGGAATTATTTGTTTTCTCTAAATGTCAGGGCGCTATTTCTCGTTGAGGATTTTTTGAGCTGATGTTTCACTCACTATTTTACTAAGACCAGCTGTTAGAATTTGAAAATATTTTTTTTCTTGCTTAGTTAACATTGTTTATTAAAATTTCTTTTAAAAAATTGCTTTCCTAAATTAAAAATCTCTTTTTAACTTGTGTTGAAGAAAAAAAAAAAAGAAGCCATGATAAAAGCTGCAATATATCTAGTTTGAATTACTGCAGTACATGCCTTGAAAAATCCTTTCCTTTTTAGGTTTTATGAGGCTATGTCTGCAAACGCCTAGATTGCTGCCTAGAGCAAGGAAGATCATGTAGATTTGTCAAAGATGAGAACCTGTCTAGTAGCTGAGAGAGATTTACTGTTTTGTTTACTCTTAGATTTGTTATCATTTCAGCCATTGACAGACTGAAGATGAAGTCAAGAGATCATCCTACTTGTGTTCGTTTGTTACTTGTCCTTCAGTCAGTGGAACAAATCTTGTGAAAGCAGCTAGAGCTATATAATAACCATATAGGGCTTTTGGATGGGAAAATCAGTTTTCTTATGAATTTCAAAAATAGCACACCAAATTTTGAAGTCCTTTCATGGGAAAAACTACTCAGGATTTTGCCTCAGAAAGAGCACTGCAAGTAGATCAGTTAGCGCAAGCTTGACTTTTTCAGAGTTCTCTAGTTACCATCCTTAACCTGTTTCCTTTCATTTCACAGAATCACAGAATGTTAAGGGTTGGAAAGGACCTTGAAAGATCATCTAGTCAAACCCCTACCCCACCAGAGCAGGATCACCTAGAGCAGGTCACACAGGAATGTGTCCAGGCAAGTTTTAAATGTCTCCAGAGAAGGAGGTGCCACAACCCCTCTGGGCAGCCTGTTCCAGTGCTCTGTCACCCTCACAGTGAGAAAGTTTTTCCTTATGTTTCTGTGGAACCCCTTATGCTCCAGCTTATACCTGTTGCCCCTTGTCCTATCATTGGACATAACAGAGAAGAGCCTGGCTCCATCCTCCTGACACTCACCCTTTATGTATTTATGAACACTAATGAGGTCACCCCTCAGTCTCCTCCAAGATAAAGAGCCGCAGCTCCCTCAGCTTTTCCTCATAAGGGAGATGTTCCACTCCCTTAATCATCTTTGTGGCTCTGCGCTGCACTCTTTCAAGCAGTTCCCTGTCCTCAAACTGAGGGGCTCAGAACTGAACACAATATTCCAGATGTGGGAGAGAGGGTAAAACTTCAGTCAGTTGTTGGGAGAGTGGAGAGCTCAGGCATATTATATTCTCACCTTTTGTGAATATTGAAACTGGAAAAGAGATCTGGATGTTACATGACACAAGAAAGGCCATAGTAGGAGCTCCACTGTATTTTATCTATCTGCAAAGCTTCTTAAAGCTGATGGTGATATGAATGCTTTGGTCTTGATACCAACAGCAGTTGTTTGTTTGAAATAATGGGAGAAACAAATGAGGTGAATGAGTACACACTGTTGAAATAAGATTCTCGGTTTTGAAGTGTGCAGTCACGAGGTCCTAGCCAAAAGAATGACTGTAGTTTATGCTTTCCCAGTACCGGTTGCTCATTGTTTCCTTTCACTTCCTCTCAGGACACAGCTGGTTTTCTCTTACAAACAGCATTGCTCACACTGTGCTGTATTGGCAGTATTGAGGCTGGACAGTTAACTGTGGAAGAACCAGCTAAGCCTCAGCTCAAACTGAGTGGGACCAGTTCTGTAGGAGGAAGTGCATTCCTGTCTCCCAGTTGCAGAGAGGGTAGTACTGGCCATAAGGAAGCCATCCACCCAAGGTTACTTGCATCACTCGTTACAGATGCTACTCACCCAAATCAACACATCAGTCAGACAAACAAGGTCAGTACAAGGAGCAAGGACACCAGTTTCAGTCCTATGATAAAGCAATTAAAATACATTTCTAATTGTCAGAGAATAGGCAACACTTTATTTAATACATGAGGTTTTTTTCCTGTGTAGTGAAGACCTGGTCTGTATATGTAACTGCAATGTAACAAACACCATCAATAACCTGCACTTGTGTGACTCTAGCCCTAGCCACCACCAGTAAAAATTTGCAGGAACCACTGGTGTCCCTCTCTGTTCAGAAGGACAGTTGCAGCCCTTTACACCTATCAAACACAGTACCCCCTTTATGGCACCTTGATATCTTTTTGGGCAATACTGTTGCATAATATAAAAAGAACATTAGCAGTCCACAGAGTTTTCAGCTGCTTGCCAACACTTGCTCCTTGTTTCAAAAAGAAATGTTCTTTTCATCCCGCTTTCCTTTAGCAGGGAAAACCCACACATGTTCTTACTCCAGTGTCTGTATGACACTGAAAAGAAAGCCCTCTGCGTGCTGAACTAGGAGGCTGCCCTCGCAAGCTGAATGGCTTTCAGAAGAAATGTGGGGCCTTAGCCTTGGTACCCGGTGGGTCTGAACTATCAGCCTTGTGTGAAATGGGGTGGGATTTTTCCTTTGGCCCTCCCTTGTGGTGTGCATTTCCACAGCTGGAGGTGCAGATAGCCCTGGGCAGCTCCTGCCACAGGAACCCTGGGATGCTGTAGGAACCCTGACTCACCCTCTAGTAGCAATGCAGCCTCACAGCTCCTTGGGACCCTCTGGGCCTTTGCCATTTGTGATTCTCTCCTCAGTGCATCTGCTACTTTTGTGGGGCGTGGCCTGCTTGAAAGATCTCTAAACAAAATTCTCAATTTCTGTCTTTGTGGGCACTTAAAAATGCATTTACTTTGTTCTTCTGGAGTAACCTCTTTCAGATTGTCCTGGAACAGGAATTCCAGTTCAGTTCTGAAAGAGAAATTGAGCTGACAATTAACAGGTAGTGAGAGCAGTGGTTAAGGACTTGCAAAATAACTGAGAAATAAAACAAAGTAAACACAAAAGCCAAAGGGAAAGACGAAATTTGGTTTGAATTATAATAAATCCATTGCTACCAATGTAATAGATGGGAGCACGCATCTGATGTTATTCAGGGAAATATTAATGCTAAATTCTGAACATTTTGCAAAGTTTGACCATGGCCATGCTCCAGTTCTTTGTCAGTGTAACACAAATACCATCTGGTCAGCTGCCTCATGAGGAACTGCAGTTGCATACTGCAGATTCTTTGGAAAATTCTGCCCAAATCATTTACTTCCGCAGTTGGGCAGTGAGGGTAGTTGATGGTGCTGGTGCGTACACATCCATTCAGAGGATGCAAGAGGAATTGTGTGAACCAGAATAAACCTGGGGAGCTGATCAAAAAAAACTGTTCCTCACAGTCAGCTTTCCTCTCTAGGGGCAGCTGCAGTC
Source organism: Actenoides lindsayi (assembly GCA_025331215.1). Classification (NCBI taxonomy): domain Eukaryota; kingdom Metazoa; phylum Chordata; class Aves; order Coraciiformes; family Alcedinidae; genus Actenoides; species Actenoides lindsayi. The sequence goes on along the minus strand of WTSP01001889.1, from coordinate 31,165 downwards.
ACAGGCTCTTCCCCTTGGATCATTTAACTCCTCTTGCTTTGCCAGTTTTGTTCTAAACTTTCTATGTATTCTTTAGAGATGCTTTCCTTAGTTCTTCTATTTGCTGTAACTTTAAGGTTGTCTGTAAACAACAAAATCAACACAAATACTAATTTTAGGATCACATTTTTCATTCATCTGGAAATGTAACAGTAGAACAATTATGAGTGGAAGTAAAATTTATAAAATCAATGCATATTATGTAATAACTTACAATCAGTTGTTACTAGTACTACCATACTACTAGGCACTGTACAACTATACTTTAAACAGTGCCATGTGCTGTACAGTTACATTTTAAAGAACCCTGCCAGAGTGCTTGCAGTCTGAAAGGTGTATGTGTGCAGAGATAAAAGAAGAAGCGCCTCATTTTTTGGAGGCTCAGTGACAGGTATGCTCTGTTTGCAATGTCTTATGGAATAAAATAATCCTAATATTTGTTGATTTAATACAGTTCATTATTTGACTTCATAAGCTGTTCCAACTGGCTGAGAACTGAAGATGGATGTAAAAAAGAAGAAAAAGTAAGCATAGAGAATAAGCTTTGTTTCACATTTTATTAATAATGCATTTTTTAGCCTTTTTTACTTTAATGAGGAATAATATGCTTTTTAAATAACTGTTTATATAGGACCTACATAAATATTTGGGGTTCCTCCACAATAGTTTGATAGCCATTCCTTTTGGCTAATTTATGAGGAAGTCCTACTACTGAATAGCTTGAACAATATAGCAGCCAGATGGTTTTTGATAAAACATTAATGAGGCCAGATGGTTCGTAATAAACTATTATGGAAAAAGACTTTGGAGATATTCAAGAAACTTTATCTATTCCTAAGTCTTCATTTAACATTATTGTAAAAGAAATAAAGGTCTATGGCTGCTGTCTAATTTAAAGTTAGAAGCACTTAGTTCCTGCAGCTTCGTGCAAACTGTCCTCCATAGTGTTGTTAGAGACATCACTAGATCACTCCTCGGGTAACCACAATCTATTTAGTCATGACCCTAGCCTACCCTTTCTGACGGTTTTCTTAAACTCAGGGGAAAATCATCAAATAACCACAAGATTTTCATAGGCAGATCTTTAGGTTGCAGCTACTTTAAAACAGAGTCCCCACAGGGATAAAAGAGCTTTTATAGTGACAGAGTGAGCCCTGTGCCACAACACATGCACTACAGAAAGGCAGCTAGAGCCGCACTTCCCCCCATGCCAACATCAGTACTCAAGGTACAGAGATCTGTCTGTCTTACAGCAAACAGGCTACACTGAGTACCACTGAACACATCTGCCTCCTCCCCCACCTCGGTGTGGCACTCTCCAATTGTCCTTCCAAGGGACTAAAAGAACAAGTGAACTCTTTTATTCCCTCATATTGGTCCCTAAAGGTAGCAGAGATGAACCTACCAATAAAAAATAGCCTCTGAGAGGCCAAACTTACCTCGCAGGCAAAATATTCACATGGCTAAAGACCTTCCCCTCACCACTGTCAAGAGCCAAATGGCCAGAAGCTCACATAACTGGGTAGGGAAATGCAGCAGAATGGCTCTCTGGTTGCTCTGAACTCAGCCCGTCCCTACTGGCTTTACTGCACCCACCCACAGGTCTGCCTTGGGCAGGACACAGTACCTTGCTGTTTGCTACACGTGTCCCTAGCTGCTGGCACCGTGGCAGGGTTGATGACAGCCACACCAGCAGGACAGCAAGAAAGCTGTTGTTCACAAGAGGACTGAATGGTATAGGCAAAAACTAAAGAGCATCCCATCAAAACAGGAGATGAATTTTAATGTGAAATACAAATGAGGCTGGTTAGTTGATTTGAAAGAAAAAAAAAAAAAGAAACAAAAAGTGCTGCTCGGATCTTTTATTCTTGCAAAAGGAAATGGGGGGGAAGAAGTTCATTCTTTTGCTGGTGATTTGCCTTATGTTGCTGGCCACCTTTAAAAAGATTTTCTACCCCAAGTAGCCTTCTTTTCTAAATAGAAACCCAAAATAGTTTCACACTTTCTTCCCATTTCCTTCACAGTGTGGGGGTTTAGAAAAAAACCTAGCAAGCAGCAACAGTGAGCTTTGGACAACCTCCTGACGCATCATTGTACAGGCTGAATGTCAGTGAACGCTTTCAAGCCAGGCTGGATGCAACCTTAACTCACTGATGGCTACAAGGCATTATATGCCATTAGTACTGCTGTTAATACTGACCCTATGACAGCATTTAGAAAAGTTTATAAGATAGAAACCAAGAAAAATTAGCCATTTTTGAAATTCCCTTCTGCAACAAATTTTGGACTTACATCCATGTCAATGGTTGAAAAAAAATAAGGCCAGATTATCACAGAATGACAGAATAGCTATGGTTGGAAAAGACCCTTAAGATCATCAAGTCCAACCATTATCTAACGTCACCAGGGCCACTACTACACCATATCCTTAAGCACCATATCTACATGGTTTTTAAATACATCCAGGGATGGTGATTCCACCACCTCCCTGGGCCGCCTGTTCGAGCCTTTGATAACCCTTTTGCTATAGAAGTTTTTCCTAATGTCCAACCTAAACCTCCTCTGGTACAACTTGATGCCGTTTCCTCTTGTCCTATCAGTTGTGACTTGTGAGAAGCGACCAACACCCACTCTCTACTACCTCCTTTCAGGTAGTTGTAGAGTGATAAGGTCTCCCCTCAGCCTCTTTTACTTCAGACTAAGCAACCCCAGCTCCCTCAGCTGCTTTTCATATGAGTTATTCTCAAGACCCTTCACCAGCTTTGTTGCCCTTCCCTGGACCTGCTCCAGCACCTGGATGTCTTTCTTACACTGTGGCACCCAAAACTGAACACAGTACTCAAGGTGTGGCCTCACCAGGGCCGAGTACAGTGGGACAATCACTTCTCTAGTCCTGCTGGCCACACTTCCAGATAAAGCCAGGATGCCGTTGGCCTTCTTGTCCACTTGGGCACACTGGTGGCTCGTGTTCAGGTGGCTGCCAATCAACACCCCCAGGGTCCCTTTCTGCCAAGCAGCTTTCCAGCCACTCCTCCCTAAGCCTGTAGTGTTGTAGGGGGTTGTGCCCCAAGAGCAGGACTCAGCACTTGGCCTTGTTGAAGCCCGTAAGATTGGCCTCAGCCCACCAATCCAGCCTGTCTAGGTCCCTCTGAAGAGCCTTCCACAACACTCTCACCTAACTTGGTGTCGTCTGCAGGCTTACTGAGGGTGCTCTCAATCTCCTCGTCGAGATCACTGATAAAGATATTAAATAGGAGAGGCCACATCATTGAGCCCTGGGGAAGACCACTTGTGACCAGTCGCCAACTGGACTTAACTCCACGATGCCATTTTTCAAAAAAATGTTGAAAAAAAAATATTTAAAAATCCAATGCCAAATGCTTATAGGATGCAAAGGCTTTTTCTGTACGTGGTAGCAATAACCATTCTGCAGTGCTGACATCTTGTGGTGGTCTGCCCAGTCAGTTCCTGGATTAAGACAACACCTGAGGAATTTCACAGAGGTGTACAGAGAACATACAACTATTGCTTGGGTTTTTTTCCTTTCAGACTACTATGTTTTGTGTTATTACTCACTTATTATGTGCATTTTAAAGTTGTGACTGTGAAGTTCTCGTGTCAATTGTCTCATTTATTTAAAGGAGGTAGCCAAGTCTTGTCCTGTACCAAAAGCAAATTGACCCAGAGGCAAAAGTTTCTGGGTTTTCCCGCTCTTCCTGCATGAGGATTTTGTCCTGCAGGAGTAATGCAGAAGGATCTTCTAATGCAGAAGCGATGCACTTCACGCTTTTGCTCGGTAGAGGGAGTGCGTGGCAGACAGATCCCAGCACAGGCCACACTCACAACGTGTATTTATTTCTGTGATACGATGTTCTCCCTGCTGGCACCCAGTCTGTCATGAAGTGACCACGTGTTGTATACTTTGCCTGTGCAGTACACCTGAAAAGCATTTCCATGAAGACTGAAGGTTCAAGGTGGGTGTTCAATCCTAAAAATCTCCTGTTTGCAGACAGTTTTGATAACGGTCTGAAGCCTCTAAGTTAATTGCTGCATAGTCCCAAAACTGTTTGCTAGCACCCAGACCTGTGTTTCTGTCTCTTCTGATTCATGAGAAGTATCTGAAAACTAACTGACATATCTGCTTGAAGATTTTCTTGAAAAGATGGAAATATTTCTGGTGTGGGTACTCTTTATTGGTGGGCAGACAACTGCTGGTAATGTCCTTAAAATGACTTGCAAGTTTCACTGGTTTTATTTGTGTCCTCCCTCCCCAGTGAGTATTTCCATGGTAATGTTGCTCAGGGAACTTCCTGGTTTGATTACTCAAAATGCGCTTCAGTGGACACTTGCATTTGAAATGAATCACACGTTGCCACTCCCTGGAAAAACACAACAGATTATGAAATGTGCTATTACTGGCCACTGTGGAAGATCATTACTGGAGCTAGAGATTCCGCAGCTCAGTGCTGATGCTAAAAAGAGACCTCCTGAGGATGTGTGGGTGCTTTTGCTCAGGATGAGGCTCAAAGAATGGAGCTATCTTTTTTTTTTTCCAAAGTAAATTACCACAAATGCAAATACGTACTTAGTTCCACTCAGGCTATTTGTTCAAATTTCTGTAAGCAGCGGCAACCCCAGAAGGGAAATCTATCATTGGTTTACTCAGGATGCCACCTGAGAGAATCAGAAAGGGTTGATGGATTAAAATCTGATGAAATTAACTGGGTTTTGGATAATATACAGAGTTAAACTGAATGGAAGAAATGGATTCTACTTTAGGTACGTGCTATATATGCATCTGTATTAGCTGCATATAGATGAAGTCACCCTGGACTGTTCATTTAAGGACATGCCAACTTTCAGCTTCACTTTGTTCCAAAGCCTGGGTGTTACTCCACTAAGATCTGGTTATATCACACTTGTGACTGCAGCCTCAAATGCTCTTTCTTCAAACCACAAGAGAAGTATGTGACCTGTGGCATAGTTCACTTGATAAAGACTTATTTGGTGTTTATTATCTTAAATAACTACTTGTTGGGATATCATAAACAAGATATTTTATTGTGGTGTTGCATTGTTTTTCAGAGGGCTGAGACACAGTCACAGAGTTAATTATTTCCTACTGCAGTTCATTAACCTGCCCCTAATACTCCAGTGACCACATTTCTCATTTTCCACAGTGCTGCTGCTGCTCGAGGTTCCTGGACTGGGAACTTTGGCTTGGAAGCTCCCATTCGGACCACTGCAACCATGCAAGGTCAACAGTGCCACCTCTAAAGCTGCAAACCCACAGCCAAAAACGTGACAGGGCTGTTCCTTCCAGCAGATTTTGCACACAGGCCACTGACCCTCCGCATTTCTTACTGTGGGTGATCTCAACCAGATTTGAGAGGATGTCACAACAACTTCCTTTTCGGTTGTGTCATAAAATATCACCGTCAGGCAGTTGCCAGTAGGCAAAAGCAGCTGGCTGTAGTAGTTGACGGTAAGTAACCACGCGAAACCGGCCGAGGCGAGGGGAACAGCCGACCCCTCTCAGGGCCGCCCCACCGTGCAGAGCAGCCCCGCGCCCACAGCTCCTGCACGGCGGCTGTGCCGGGCGACTGCAGGCAGCAGCCCCAGCCACATCCCCTGTGCACAGCCACCTCATTCCAGAATTTCCAGCCCCCGGGAAGATGAAGCACACGGGGAAGCCCAAGGAAACAGAAACTGAACCGGGCGTTCCACTCTGGGATGCGCTGGGGCGGCGGCCCTGAGCCGCAACATGGCGGCGGCGGCTCGACCAGCGCCCCGGGGCGCCAGCACCGCGCCCTTCCCGCACGGCCCGAGCGGGGCTTGCACTCCTCCCGCTTCGCCCCTCTCCGCGTTGTAGAGCCAACAAGAAAATCTCTCGGTGCTGGGGGCTTCACCCCAGCTACTCGCAGAGCTTCACCCCCAGCACCTTGCCTCCGGGTGCGGCTCGGCTCGGCTCGCCCCGCCCCGCGGGCGGAGCTCTCCGCATCCTCGGGTCCGGCGGCGAGGATGGCCGGGAAAGCGTGAGTACGGGAGCGGGCCCCGGAAGGCGCCGGTGAGGACCGGCTGTGTCTGCGTACCCAGCTCTCACTGAAGGGCTGTCGCCGCTCCTCCCCTCCGCCGGCTGACTGGGGCCGGCGCATGTGGGGCTTCTGTGCGTCGAGCACCCCCCGCCGTTCCCCCCCGACCCTGTCACACGCTCAGGAGGAGCAGCTGCGGCCGCTTTATTCCCATCTGAGCACTCCGGCCTCTCGGCGGGGAGGACGGGGCCGAACGACTGCACTTCGTGTGTGGTAGTTTCGAGAGGGGCTTAAGCGCGGCGCGGGGGGGCCGCAGGAGGGCGAGGGGCTTCCCCGCGCTCGGATGCCCGCCTGGAGCCGCCGCCTCAGCGCAGCTCGCGGGGAGGCGGCCGGACGGTTGCTCGCCAAGGCCAAGGGCAGCCTGGGCCCGTTCCCAAACCACGCGGCTCCTGCCGCAGGGCCTCGCACCTCTGCCTCGCAGGACGGCAGGACTGCCGGGTGCCCGGAGCCGCTGCCGTTTTGTGCAGCGTCGAGTCTTCAGAGGCACACGGTGTGAGGTGTTGGAGGCACAAAAGAGGGCTACATCCAGGGCTGGAATTTACTGGATGTGTTCTCAGGGACCATGTGCGTTCAAGAACTGAGATTTGTTGTGTGACTGTCCCTGCTAGGCTTTGTAGATGAGTGTTCATGGCTGTTTTTTATTAAGTTAGATAAAAGGGAGGTGAAAATAACTACAAGGTTTTGTAATAAAACACATGTCCTGCTTGTCATCGCTTCCACGCTTTAGTCGCCTTTTGGCGTAAACTCCGACTTCATTAGGATTCGAAGGCCATTATCACAGCTGCACAGCAGAGTTAATGCCTGAGAGCTCTTCTGACTACAGCTCCTGCCCAGTCAAAGGCTGTATTTTCTTACCACTTGGATTGGCAAGGGATGTGCTGATATTTGGTGATCCAACTATCACTCACTTCTCAAATTCCGTATGTACTGTGCCTGGTGTGCTTTTTTTTTTTCTTTGCTTTTTTTTTCTTTGCTTTTTTTTTTTTTGGTGCTTTTTTTCTTCTTCTTGTAAAGGTCAGTATATGTGTACGCAGAATGTAAGAATTCTTAGGTAACTATTGAGAGCTTGCTTTTGTGCTGACAAAGGGAAACACTGATTATTCATAAAACTTTTCTTTAGACCTAATGTCCCACTATATTGGATTAGGGAGCTGTGATAAAGAGAGGAAGCAGGGTAAGATTTGTTTGTTTAAGTGAACAGTGAAATGCTTTTAAATATCTTCATGTGATCTTCTCCCCTTTGCTGAATAATCCTCAGCTCATTAAATTTCTCATTAGGCAAGCAAGGTAGTGCTCCTTCCTTTCTCCTTTCACACCTAGCTGTCAATCTGCAGAATTAATTCACTCTGACAGGCTTTTCCTACCAGCTTTGATACCTTCCTTTTTTAATTCTACCAAACTGAGCACAGCTCTAACAAAATTTCCAGAGGAAGAAACTCCAAAGACAGTTTTTTTAATGCAGAGTCTGTAACTGCTCTGTGTCATTCAGTCATGATGCCATCGATCCTGGTAGCTGTATTAGCTCCCTGGTGTTGGCTAAGGGCATATTCAATTGCTCTGTTATTTATGTTTTGGGTTTTTTTGTGAACTAGCAAAACAAGGAATTTGGGGGCGTTTTAGAATTTGTGTTAAAGGTGCTATATCTGAAGAGACATAAACAGGAATTTGGATAGAATATTTGTGCTTTGCAGGTACAGCTGCACCAGCAAATATGCTCCTAGCAAAGATATTCCCAGAACAGAAAAGTGTGGGAGATGCTGACATCATTCAGAGGCTGAAGGCGGTTCCACCTCTCCTTCCTGGTGGGTCTCAGCAGTCCTCATATGCATGCTGTGTTCTTTCCTGGATGTCCTTTTTGCTAGTCAAAAGCCTGGTGGCTGGGGGTGAAGATAAACCACCATGACTCAGAAATTTTATAGACTGGTGTCAATCGTTCTTCTCATGAGATTTACTGAGTGTGTAACAATGCCAAATCATAACTGGTTTTTGCAATTTGTCTTGTCATGAACAGATCAGAAACTGGTGGGCCTTTTTCTTTTCAGAGACTATGCTCATGTGACTTGGTTATGTAGAACTGGGATCAGAACGAGTTAACAATCATGTAAAGCACAAAAATGTTCAAAGAAGTTTGTGCTGGGGAGGAGCAGCTAATCCACGCAACGAGAATTTTCTTGTCAGTCCTCTCCGTTGCAAATCAGTCATCTGGTTGGTTGTGAAATACAGTGTCATGCAAAGGAAGTCCCGGGGAGAAAGAAAACTTTTGGGGGGCTGTTGCGGGATTGGTTGGTTTGTTTTGAGATTTTTTTTTTTTTCCCCTGCTGCAGTGGAGTTGCTTTGCTTATTCTGTTAAGGTGTTCTCACTGAGGTTAAAACCAGGGAAATTAAGAAAGAAAAATTTAAGAATGCAAAAAATCAGTCTCGGTTCTGGAAAAGGTCAGAGAACAAGAAAGTCAATGGAGGTATTCCAAGTGTATATAGCTGGGGCTGTGCTGCAGTTTTGTTGCAGCTACAATTACAGTGAAAGTCCCAGAAGACGTCAGTAAAATATTATGAAACTTTGACGTTGTCCAAATCCTTTCCATGCAGGTGATGCTGGGAAATGCCCGTTACTTGCTTATGTATAGAACTAAGAGTAGGCCACAAGAGTTTCGTGAGGATGTAGATACCCTAACATGAATCGGTAAATACTGGGTGAAATACTATCTGAAATGGGATTTGGGAAAAACTAGGGGAAAGGTAAGTTCCCATCTGCAAAAAGGTTTTTATTTTTACCTGTCCTCCAACCGATACTGAAACATGGAGCCTGTGGTCCAACCACTAATATCTTTATTCAATTTTCCATTTTCTCTCAATAATCCTGAGCGTCCACTGCAATATCAGTTTTTATTTGAAATCTCCTCGAACTTATTTTGGCCTGTATTTGTAAAAGACAAATCTAACATCTCTGCAGAGCAAGACAGGTAATTAATCATGAACTTCTGGATACCCAGCTGAGACATCTTATGATCTTAATTGAATCTTCCAGTCAGTGTCAGCCAGGGGGTTCAAAGGAACGCTGCCAACTTTTAAACACTGATTTAATGATGGGAATATCATTAGATTAAATAACACAAGAGTTGAAAGATGAAAAAAAAGTAGATTTTTTTAAAAAGATCAAAAATAAATTTATTTGAATTGTGTGTTCAGCACTTCTGAATAGTCATCTTCAGAATTTCTCCTGAGTTTAGCCAGTTTCTCTTTCTGAAGAATTTTCTTGTAAATACCGCAGAATGCATTGTGTGGGATAAAAAAAACCTTACACAATAAGAGATGCCAATATCTTTTAATTTAAGACATTTAAAAGCTAGAATAGGAGAATCGTATCTGCTAATCAGCTGCATATATTAACAGTTCAAATAACATGTTCAATTTTGCTGTAGTTATGGTAATGGAAAATAGAAATTGGAAAAACATTGAAGGTAAAGAAGTTCAGGAAGAAAAATACTGAGACTTGCCAGGGGTGTAGTTCAGAAATGTAACTTAGCACAAATATTTGTTGCTTTTTATAGAGTAATTGTTATTGTCCCTCTATGTGTTTACTCACTGCTGAAAAGATAAGATAATTCCTGTGAGTAATACCGAATTACCTCACGTGGAGCAAGATAACGTTATGTTAGGTAATAAGGATTCTGTGGGGAGGCAGAAATCCTCCGTCATTGCACCAGTGCTCTCCACACCCCAGCCAGTCTCTGCCACGCGCTCAGTAGTAGATTCTAAGAAAAACCATTTCAGGTAAGCTGTGTAAGTGTTTTCTTTCCTAACAGATTAATTACTGTGAGTGTGCCTTGAAGGAACTTTTCAGCTGTAGACTGGAATATTTATTTTCTTGCACATTTATTTTCTTTCGTCATTATCTGCATGATCATAAATTTTATGTGTTATCATTGTAATGTTCAAGTCTTGTATATCATGTTTGGAGGGCATCGTTCTTTGCTTATTCAGTGTTACTTATTTAAAGTTTTAACTAAAATTCTTTGGTCTCTTACTGTGAAAACCTTTTTACTTTGGGATAAATGGTTTGAACTATTATGATTCCCAGGTTGGAGTGGAGAAATGGGGTGAGAACACTAGTCCTTACTGCATTAATAACAATACTATGAAGAACTTCTTAAAGTGACAGTGTAAATGTTTATACTTTCCAGCTGTTGTTGAAAAACAGGTGTGTTCTTTCAGGCTTTAATTGACTCCCTAAGATGTTTGCAAAAGCAACAAAGAATTTTGTGAGAGAAACTGACGGTGGAGGTGACTTGATCCCCGTCTCCAACTTGAATGCCTCGGACAAGCTGCAGCTTCTGAGCTTAGTTACAAAGAGGGAGAAATTCTGGTGCTGGCAGAAGCCGAAGTATCATTTCTTGACAGTCACCCTGAGTGATGTGCTTACTGAAGACAAACCAGTAAAACCAGGTAAAGCCATAGTTGGGCACAGTTGTGTTACTAGAGGGCTTCTTTCAGAGGAATGCTTTGAAGTATTCTCCATCCATGGAAATGGATAGAATCTTCTATTGCTTTACTAGTTTTAGTTAAATGAATAGTTATAATAAATGTTTGTTTTAACAGCAGCAACAAAATTTGTTTTGCCTAGATGGTCTGCTGAAATGGAGTGCAGAAGCTTGTCGAGCCATACAGTCCTGCTGTGTAATAACAGTGCTGTCTGCAGGAACAGGATCTCCCGTGGAATATTTTTGGGAGATTCCAGCGTGTGATAGTAGTGTAAAACTATACTGTGTTCCAGGTCAAAAAGCACTGGATAAAGCGTGTCTTACTGGTGACAGGAGCCCATGGCCTGCCTGCACAGGCAAGGCCAAGCAAGTTTTACCACTGCTTCCTTTCTTCTTTCACAGACTGTTAAAAGTGGTTGACTCTTGTACTTCTTTCTTCATCCAGAAGCCGTCCTAACCAGGTTTTAGGATTGACAATCTGGAATCCTGTATTTCTGGGCATGTCATAATTCCATAAAGGAAAATAGATAAGTCCCTACATTTAGGTGTTAATTATAGTTAGCTTGGAAGATCAGCTGCTGATCCTGAGTCAGTTCTTTGGTTTATAGGTATATAAGATTCAGAGTTAGATGCTTCCATTGGTTTTCAGTGAGCTTTGGGACAGCCCGACAATGAGATATGTCAAGATATATAATGCCAAAATACTAACCCTGTTGTACAAGCACGTCTGCTTTGTATTTTTAATTTGTACCTGAAATAAGTTTCAGTCATGCTTTATAAGTCTTATGTAGACCTGAGCTCAGCATTTTAATCACCATGTGTTTTCCTAAAACTGACAAAACATAAAAGCTAGCAGAGCAAAGACAATGAAAATATGAAGGAAGCAGAAGTAAGAGTCGCAGAGCTGTAAATTTCATGATTTACCTAGTCAGTACAGTTCCTTGCCTTCACTAACTTGTCATGTTTTCTGTAAGTTTCTTGTTTTCTGATCACTTCAGGACCATTTCAGCACTTCTCTTTACAGACTGAAATTACTTTCATTGTTTTCCTAGTAATTGTGGAGTCCGACTTTGCAAAATATATGGGGAAGTTTGAAGATTTTGTTCAAGGAGGTATTGAAACTTCATTTGGAAAGATCAGCCTGGGAGCTGGAGGGAAGGGCTATGTGGAAACCCAGTCCTCATTTGGAAACCTGAGGAAGCAGGAGATTGACTTGCAGCAGCTTATGAAAGACGTCAAGGACAGGTATGTTTTTAATGTGGGCATTGTAATGGCCAAGAAGGACTACTGAGCTGAAAAGGCTTGGGCCAGCCGTGATCACTAATACAAATGATTCCGTAGTGTTGCCATAGTTTGAGAATTATTTTTATCATAAGATCTCTTTTTCAGGTGATAAAATATAAAAATATACAAAAATGAAAATTTCCAGATTTTGAAAGCTTGATGGTCAAACCTTTCTCTTTCATTTTAAAAACATCTCTTTGCAATTTCATCCTAAGTATTTGCATGAATTACCATGTGGAACAAGAGCCAAATCCTCCCTTTTCTGGGGGACTGTACGGAGGTAACAGTCTGGAAAAAAATTGATTGGATTCTCTATGTAACAGGGGCAAATGGTATGGAAACTTAATTCAGAACTGCTAATGTTCTTGTAAGCAAGCTTTATATTTTTTGTGTGTGTGAGCAACTGTGCTTGCAAATTAGATTATTTGAAGTTGAAGGAATAGCAAAGGTGAGTAAACGTGGTCAATTCATGTTCTACTAGTTGAACTAAATATTTTATGGATCTATTGTGGACTGTTATACACTGTAATAGCTGAGGGGAACTATAATCTTAATTTTACAAGATACGCAACACTTCCCATCCTACTCTGAAATCGAATTTATTTAATCTTGCAATAAGACGGTCATGGATCAAAACCTACTTGGCAACCAGCTGACAAGTCGGGGGTCTGCTCTGTATTGCAGGTCCTAACTCATGGGAGATGAGGGTGCTTTGTACCCTAGATCTGTAGCAGGTCTTTTAATGCATTTTAATAGCCTTTGCTGATGCTCTGAAGATAAAGATTATAAATATCTTATTTGGGCTAAAAGTATGTGCCAACCCTATAAAGTTAGTATGCATCTAGTATCAGAAAAATAACGTCAGTAAAGATTCAGAATCTTGTTTGTAACATGAGAGTCCTATAGAAAAGCAAACTAGAGTAACTTCCATTTAGATCAGTAAGCTTTGACTTAACTTTTCTGCAGTAACTTACCTACTTACCTGTTCAAACAAGTAATTGTCCCATAGTGAGTCAAATTTACTTCAGCACATCTTGGGGTTATGATCCTGAATGTAAATAAATACTTAGAAATATATTAATCTCCTTTGAAGTGTGGAAAATCAGCAGCTCTGCACTGATCTGAATATAACTGTAAGTGAGGTTAATGTGTGTGCTGCTTTATACAAGGAACTAGTTCCTAGTTCATAGAAAAGATGCTTGCAGCCTAATAAGGCTTATGATGCAAAGTGTATAATTGATATCCAGTCATCCTGGTTTCTGCAAGATAACTGAAAATGAGGAGGATAACTCCAAGGCTCCCTGGAAATTGTGGCAATGTCTTATAAATGAAATTCTAGTTATTCATAAATATTCGGTGGTTTATGATGGATTGTGTACAAGCTTTTAGCTTTCATCTTGTTCATGGAGCATTGTGTGGACTTCAGGAATTCAGTGCTTAGGAGTGCCAGTGCCTACAAGCTGGTGATTTTTGGATGCAAAGCTTTGTGACACTTAAAGGATGTTTTCTTGTCAGTCCCTAAGAGATGAGAGTCAGTTAAGTGTTCTTGATTTCATCTGATGACATACATGGCTTGTGCTTGTTTGATCAATTATTTAGTATTATTATTTATTTCTACAAATATAGCCTAAGTAAGTGGCATTTAAAAATGTTTTTGTATTAGACTGTTTAATTCAAAGTTGCAGATAAAAAGCAGAAAACTCTTAAAAAAAAAAAAAAAGTCAAAGCTGATATGCCTTCTAAACTAAGTCATGTGAGTCTTCAAGGTTCAGCAAGCTGGAAGTGCTGAGTGGCAGCAAATCGGTTTCCTGTGACTTCTTATGTGAACCTTCTGAAGGAGAATCTTACTGATCTTTTAATTAGATTCCAGATGCCACATTGGTTCTCCTTTTCTGAAGAGAGATGACAGCTGAAGGATGTGGGATAAGATCCTTCCTGATTTGCAGAAGCAATGACTTTGTAAATGCAGAACACACTTATTAACATAATATTCAATATAAAAATAAAGTTAAATGGTACTTTCAGGTATATAAAGGCAGCATATTTTATTTTACCTTATTCTTGCCTTTTGTATTACATTGTGCTTGCTAATTCAGAGAGTACTGTAACATACTAATTTCAGGTCAGAGTCCTGTGCCTTTAACTATGTGAGATTGCTATGGATTTAGGAGTATATTCCATCTTGTATTCTTAAGGGTTTCAATACTGTCTGACATAAGATCTTCATAGAGGAGCTGAAGAATGGGCTGGATGAGCAGATTGTGAAGTGAATTGAAAACTGGCTGAATGGCTGCAACCAGAGGGTATTGGTAGTGGTACAAAGTCTAGTTGGAGGCCAGTGACATAATGGTGTACCTCAGGGGACAATACTGGGTCCAGTCCTCTTTAATATCTTCATTAGTCATCTGGGTGATGGGGTCAATGGGTGTACTTTCAGCAAGTTTTCTGATGACAAAAAAATGGGAATAGTGGCTGCTACACCCAGAAGGTCATGCTGTCATCCTGAGGGACCTCAGCAGACTGGTCTGGTGGGAACCTCATTCAGCTCAGAAAAGGGATGTGCAAAGTTCTGCATGTGGAACAACCCCAGGCACCAGTAAATGCTGTGGGCTGACCAGCCGGATAGCAGCTTTGCAGAAAAGGACTTGGGATCCTGGTGGACACCAAGTCAGACACGAGCCAGCAATATGTACTTGGTGCAAAGAAGGCCAGTGGTGTCCTGGACTGCATGAGGAGGAGTACTGCCAGCAGGTTGAGGGAAATGATCCTTCCCCCTCTATACAGCACTGGTGAGGCCGCACCTGGAATGCCAGGTTCAGTGCTGGGCTCCCCAGCGCAAGAGAGAGATGGACAAACTAGGGAAAGTCTAGTGAAGGGCCATGATGATGATGAAGCAACTGGAGCACCTTGCATGTGAGCAAAGGCTGAGAGAGATGAGACTGTTGAGCCTGGAGAAGGCTTGGGGGAGGTTCTTATTAATGTGTATAAATACCTAACAGTCGGGACTGTTCAGCCTCAGGAAGAGAGGACTCGGGGAGGCTCTCATCAATGTGTACAAATACCTGAAGGGAGGGTGCCGAGAGGACAGAGCCAGGCTCTTTTCAGTGGTGCCCAGTCACAGGACAGGGGGCAGTGGGCACAAACTGAA
Organism: Actenoides lindsayi; assembly: GCA_025331215.1. NCBI lineage: Eukaryota > Metazoa > Chordata > Aves > Coraciiformes > Alcedinidae > Actenoides > Actenoides lindsayi. The sequence continues at coordinate 16,124 of WTSP01001889.1, read as the reverse complement.
AAACAGGAGGCTCTGTCTGAACATCAGGAAACACTTTTTCACTGTGAGTGTGACTGAGCACTGGCAAAGGTTGCCCATGGAGATTGTAGAGTCTCCTTCCTTGAAGACATGATACTAAGCAGCCTGCTCTAGGTGGCCCTGCAGGAGCAGGGAGTTGGACCAGGTGACCTTCCAATCATTCTGTATTCTCCCCTCCAGTGGAAAGGATTATGAGGTTATAATCTCTCTAGTTTTCATGGATTGACAAATTTACTTGCTTGTTTTTACCATTTCACTAAGTTGTGTTAGGTGATAGGAGACAGTGGCAGCACAGAGAAAGAAATAGGACCAAGTGGCAGCAGTCAGTTCACATCAGCTGCAGAAAAGCTTACCCGTCACATTTTCATCATTTCTTGTCAATGATTCCTACCTCTAGGATTAGCATATTAGGAAAATAGGGTATGTGTTATTAGTAGCATACTCTGGCATGATTGAACAGTATTTTTACGGGACTGCATATTACACTTCAATGTGCACTTTCACTGATTCAACTGTTGTCCACACTAAGACAAAATTAGGTGCCTGTTCCTAGTCTGGGTACAGTGAAAATTCAGCCCATTTTGTTATTTCTATTTTAAAACTCCTTGACCATTTCTATGTATGATGAGAAAACCATCTGTTTTCTACTAAAGTTGGTACATGGGTAATATGAAGTCACAGGCTGTTATGTGACAGGATTTTAAAAAAGCAATTGTGTGTTTCTGTAATTTAAAAAATAAGGAGGATGCAGAGGAGAAAATAGAGGAACTGTCTCATCACTTGCACTCTCAGAAGTCTCTGGTATTCTTGGGGACGATGTTCTATGGCATAATTGTCAGGTTATTCTGTAGGAAAAATTGTGAAATGCTATCAATAAGCTGACCAGAGCAGATACAGTGTGTTCTGGTATGACTGTAAGAAGTAGGGCAGGGAGTTTATATTTGAAATGGATTAACAAAAGAAAAATTGCGTATCTGTGCTTGGTGGACAGTATCAGAGGGAGGTCTGGTGACTTTACTCCACGGCACTCGTCTAGAGGTCTCTATTAGAACAAGGGAAGCTGGGTGAAGGCTCTCGCTGTGCAGCAAGCAGCATTTGTATGAAAGACATTAGACTCTTGTGCATTATAACTGGAGAAGGCTGAACAAGTGGAGGAATTCTGGCCAATCAGTGAGAGTGTTTCTGAAGTCAGTCACGTGGATGTTATGGAAGGAGTTGCATTTGGGTGAGGCTGTGAGAGTGGGCCACCCATGTCTCTACAGCTGGGAGAGGAGACGTGTTGAGGGGACATTGCCCAGCGCAGGACTGAAAGTTTTTCCCTGATTGGTATTTTGAACTAGTGACAGTTTGTGCAGGCCGGCTGGCTTCAGTGTGACTTCAGAGTACTCGCAGCAGGAACCATTCTTATTGGTATTCGTAGTAAATTGTCAAACAACTTATTTGAGGGCTTGTGAGGTGGGTTACTCAGAAGACTAGACAGGATTTGATGGAGAAACGGTCCCAGCCTCTCTCCTTTGTGAACATTCTGGTCAGAGATTCTGCACCTGAAGGAAAGATCTTCAGTCTCAGCTGTGGAGAGGCTCCTACTCTCTCCTGTAGCTGTGAGAGCCTGCTCTATTGCCACCTGTTGCCTGTTTTCTCCTGCCTTCCATTGGTTTCTGCCTTTCTCCCTTCTTTTCTGCTTCTCGTCTGCAGCAAATTGCCTTTGTGCCTTTGTATTCTCCACTGCTTTCCTCATGCAGGAAGAAAAAGGTTGAATAAAAGTGAAGGAAGCCTTTGCATTATAGAAGAGTGGAATTGTTCAATCCTATTAAATGTGGAGAGAGTGAGACCAGAACTCTTAAGAAATTCTTTTCAAGAGCCTCCAGTATAGTAAATCATTGACCCTGGAAGATTATTTAAGCAGAACAAACAATCAAGAAACCCCCTATAATCCTTATCTTTTGAATTATCTTTATTTATACAGACTCATACTCTGTGTGTTGATAATGGGACTTAGCAAACTAATATCTCATTGTATTTTATATAGTGTTACTTTTGAGTACTTCATCTCAGCTTCCCAAGGTGGGAAAGAGCATGGTGATGTAGTACAGGTCAGACAAGATTGGTGAAGGCTTCTGTGCAATAGATGGTTAGAGCAGTGGTTGTAGAACAGCAATAAAAGCTCTGAAACATGACCTGTAAAATAAAAAAAATGCAATGCAGTTCATGTGCCTGCCTGCATGTATGCTCAGGGATAGAACTCCATCATCTCGTTTTTCAGATAGATTATTGATATTCAGAGCGTTAGGCTAGCAAATGAGTTCAGCCCTTGCAAGGGTGCACTCACAGATTCGGTGACCGTTGCCCTACAATACTTTAAGACCTGCTCTGGTTGTCAAACTTTAACCCTGTTGCATTTTGCTCTTGATGACAATTTTCAATGGTAATTTAGATAAGCTGGGTATTTGCTTACCTCCTGTTGTCTCCTCTTTGAGTTGCTGAGAACAGCAGAATGTTTTGCCTTCTGCAGGCTGCACCCCAGTAATAACTTGTGATGCACCCACAAACAGCTTTAAAGCCTAGGAGGGGTTTTGTGATAGAAAGTTCAGTGCCAGAAGTCTAGAGGAGAGCGTTTAACTGTGCTGTCCTGAAAGAGAAGGTATTTGTAGCTGTTGGTACGGGCTTGTGTGTTAAAGCTCTGAATCTGATACTCCCTAAACTTGGTGGGAAGAGGAGAGCATTTCTGCCAACTTGATAGTTGAACATATCCACTGAAGTCACTTGAGCCTGGGGACAGAGGTAGTGGCTGCTTTTTTGGCACCCACTGCAGCTCGTCACAGAGGACCCTGTTCCCTCCGAGGCACAGTGTCTGGGACAGTGGTACTTCAGGGGCTGGAGCAGGTAGTGCTGTGCCCCTGGCTGTTCATGTGGCTCTGCAGCCTCTGGTGCTGTGCCAGCTCATCCAGTGCTGTCTCAGAAATTTCTTCACTATGTCTCTTTGCAAGTTTTCCTCTGTCTTCTGTCTCTTCCTCTTGGCCGCTCTGATATTAGTTCTGCATCTTAACCTGAAAGCCAGGAGCATGAAGGTCTGAGGTCTGAGCCAGTCCCACCTTGGTCAGAATACTGTAGAAGTAGGTAGAAGAAAAAGTCTCTTGAATTATTTTGGTCATTCATTTTTAGAAAGTTAATTAATATTTAATTTAATATTGTTTCTTTTGCTCTGATTTTGGGGGATATGCAGTGAGGTTGTCATCCCCTAAAGTGGGCTAAAAATACATCCTAGGAAAGCAAACAACAAATTGCTTTTGTGCTTCTTCATTGTATTTCTTCCCCTGTGGCTTCTTAGGTCAAATGTTAAAATTGCAAATTCTTAGTGCTTTAATTGGTATTTTCAAGATGCTTAGCACACCTCTTCAGAACCATGAATGATTATCATGAAGTATATGACAGGCTTGATGGTCATTACTGTCATGACCAATGGCTCTGGTTTGGCAGCCACTTCTAAGAGCGGTGGTGTTTGTGATTGCTTGACATTTTTCCAGTTTTTGCTTAATCCAAAGATTTATCACAGTCCAAGCATAAAGCATGGCTTTGCATCACAAGAAAAAAAAGCTATATTCATAATTCCAGGAATGTTTGGAGGTGCTTTTCTAGTGGCTGCTGCATTGCTTCAGAGGTATTTTCTTCCCCTTGTTTAAACAATCAACTTTAAGTTTTTCAGACAGTTCATTCCAACTGATTGACCTTTCATATAAGCATGTGACTCTCCAAAGATCAAAAATTGCCTCAGGATATTTTTTAATTTAATAAAGAACCAAGCTGACTTCAGACTTACACAGACTACATAAATCCAAAATTCCAGAATCTAATAAATCTAAAACTTTTTAATTAAAAAGTGGAGATATCTTGATTTAAATAAAGTGAATTCAGATGTGTCTTTCTGCCATATTTTTGGGAAGTTGACATTTAGCCCCATGAATAGCCATTTACAGTAAAAGGGATGAGAAAAGACTAAGTATCTTGAGCCAGGGATAGAAATCTTCTAATCTTCCAGCTGTCTTGCTGGAGTTATCTGTTCATAGAAAATACGACGTGTCATCTGAGGACCTCCAATGAGTATTTTGCAAAAGTGTAATATAATTGACACATTTTAACAAATTAAACACAGTCAAGAAGTTGCTTTAACTGTTACCAGGAAGTCTGTTAACACCCCAGAAGACAAGGTAGTGAATTTTGTCATCTTTTATTACAAAATATTCCTCCCATACTGTTTCTGGGTGTTCACTTTCTTTCTTCTGCTCATTTTAAGAAGGATCTAACTTTAGAAAGATCTCCGCTGCATTGAAATGTATATGAAATTATATTGTGGAGTAGGGATGACTTGTTAAGTTGGAGGCATCGGCTAGAGATCTGAGGTCCCTTCACAGTTAATAACTTTGTGGCAGTCCTAGTAATTAATTGTAAATTGTGAGGTTATTCTGATGAATAACACAGGAGTTTATAGCATGTGTTTTGACACTAATCTTTTCCAGTCTCCAAATCCATGAAATCTTTTCTATGTTTTTCTTGTCCAGCCCTTTGAAATACTTGGTCAGTGCTGACGCCACTCACCCAGTTTGAAGTTGAACACTGAAACAGATCCATAGCAACCTGGGAGGGTTGTCACTGAGTCACTCTTGGTGTGCTATTCATCCCTCAGGGAGAAATTCTTGTGACTCAGAATTTGGCAGCAGCATGTCAGGGCACTCCTTTGCGTGCACATGAGCCTTCAGAGGCCAAACCAACACTCCTAGTGGTGGCTGCCTCAAGCTGTCCTAGTCTAGGTTGAGTCTGGAGATCAGTACTTGGCCATGAAGGAGCCCCATGTCTCCTCCCCTGTTGAGAAGCACCTGGTGGCACACCTGCAGCAGGCAGAAGGATGTACAAAGACAGGGGTGGCAGGAGTGAATGGTGACAAGGAGATAAATGAGACCGAGTTTGGCCAGATGTCTGGAAAGTGGTAGCAATGAACTGTGGGAAGGAGGGGAGACTACGGCTGGGAGCTATGAATAGCTGGTGTAGAAGATAGCTGAGAACTCATGTGACATGGGGCTGATGAGGTAACTGGCTGTGGGACAAATCTGAGATGAATGAGAAGGAGGGGGAAGAAATGAGACTTGATCTAGTCAGGTAAGAGAGAGAAAACTGAGAACTATTGTAAAGAATGTGGGACTTGACTACAAAGAGGTAGACTAACCAGACTGGAAGATTGCTTGCTGTGTATTTCCTGACTTCCAGTAGCTTGACTGCAGCTTCACTCTATCTGAGCAGAGCTTGGTGATGTGTGGATGCTACTACCATATTACATGTTTATTATGTGTTATGCTATTATAGGTATTTTTATTGTGTGTGTCCATGCATAACACATGCAGCAGTGTGCTAGGCAGCAGGAACATCATAGTATGGACCATGTTTGTAGTCCATGTTATCTTGTTTTGGTTGAAATAATCCTTTTGCATCAAGACTGCAGAATGTAACCCTTCAACGTATCGATAGCGTTTGTGCTAACGCGAGACTCTGAAGAGAATGGTCAGTTGGTATCCTCTGCCATGGCCACATTCATGTCAGTGTGAGTTCACAGGAACAGAGGACTCAGTCCAGTATCTGTGAGCCTGGCTGGTGTTTTCATATTACGCTGGAAGCTTAAAGTTGGCTTGACTTCTCCCTTGCTTTTTTATTTGCTTAAAAAGTAGCCAGACAACAGCCCTTCTTGCTCAGAGTAAGGCATCACGAATTCCATATGTGTGGAATACAGATATTTACTGTTACCAAATAACAAAAGAGGACATGCTCATATAGAAACCGTTGTTATTTTTACAATAAAAGCTTCTTCAAGCAATTAAGAAAATGTTTTTCTCAGTTCTAGTATTTACGTTGTTAATAGAGTCTTTTCTTTTTCAGAACAATAGATTTAAACAGCCGTTTACTACAACAAGTAATAGAAAGAAAACGTGAAGTGCTGTGCATCTTGAGAGAAAAGATAGTAACAACTCAGAAGTGCACGATATCTGAACATATCCAGACAGAAGAAAAAATCAGTGGTGTGATGGGATGTGGTACAAAAATAGTAAAGGTAAAAGTATTAAAAATCTTCCAAGGAATAGAACATTTGCAGGTTGCCTGTGAAGAAATAATGATTTCTCCAAATAGACTTTAGAATATTTCCTTACCGCTGAACTCACTGCACTGCTTAGTTGTGAAACTTCAGAAAGGTAAAATGTTTTTCTTCATTGCTCCGCTGGCAAAAGATGCCATCTTTTAGTGTGAGCCTGGAATGTGGTCTCCATCAATACTGTCAATTTGTGATTCAGGTTTTATGTAGATTCTTGGCTGCAGCAGAACAAAAAACAGGCATATAACAGTTTGGTGACAGTTGAAGAGCAAAAAGCATTACTGAAAACAAATTTGCTTGAAGAGCTAAGTAATCACTTATCAAAAATGTTTGCAGAGTCTACTGAGAAGCTATTTGTTTTCAGTTGTGGAAGTAGAGATTAACTGCATTATGAGGATATCTGAAAAATTGCCTGTGAATAGAGAAGGAATTAACCAATCTCAAAACATATGCTCAGGCATTGTAAGCTTTTCTTAAAGGTGCAGAGGAATCACTTCTAAGTACAGGGTGTCTCCAGTAGCAGAAATCTGAGAGTTGCAGTTCAGCAGCCCTCTGTGCAAGTACCACCTTCCTGGTACCAGTCTCCAGCTGGGCAAAAGGTGTGTCAGGGTAGAAGAGGGCAGAGCAGGGTGCTGAAGTGGGTGCCCATTTCCTAGTGACACCGGGTTTTGTGTGCAGCAAAAGCCGCACCTGGAGCTCAGCTTTGTATGAGGGCAGGGTAGGTGAGAGTTTGAGGGCTGCTCTTGGCACTGCACTTCTACCTCACTGCTCATCTAGTTCCTTTCATAGATATCAGGTGTAACTTGTGCTTTAGTTAGACATGGAAAATAAAGCACATCCTTGCTTTGTACCATTTTTTCTGCTTAACTCTGTGTTCAAGCTACACAGTAGCCAAGTCAGATAAACGGTGACTAAATCTGTCCTATAGGTTTCAGTGAGTGAAAATGGAAGTATGATGAAGGACTCTAGTGTGATCCTTGAAATTCCTCCTGCAACCACTATTGCCTATGGTGTAATTGAACTGTTCGTAAAGCACAGTGGCCAGTTTGGTAAGTATAAAGCTCACATTCTGTGTCTCACAATTCAGTTGTGGACAGAGCTGTCTGCTGGGCAATGATTTTTGCATTTCCCTGTGTGTGAAGGTGGTGATATTGTATGGTCTTCATTGCCTTGATAGTTATTTGTGCTATGAAATGCTACTCTTCTGATTTAGTAATGCTTTTTCACGTGTTTGAATAAATCATAAACTCAGAATAACTGCAGGAGGTCATCTAGCTCAAGGCAGGGCTCACTTCTGCAGTTTGGTCTAAGGTCAGAGTTAGAGCATATTGCTCTTATTCTTGGCTATTCACGTTTTGTTTATCTCCAGCTACAGAGATTCCTCTATCATGGTGAACTTTTTTCCCTTAATATCTGATGAGAATTTCCTTTAATTTGTGTCTCTTTCCTTTTGTCCTGTTGTCATACAGAGGAGTCTGGCTAAGGTTCTCCCCAGCAGTATTTTCTCCAGGCTAGACAAACTCAAGTCTCTCGGTTTCTTCTCATACATGATGTTCTCCAGCCCGCGGTGATCTTGGTGGCTGTTTGTGGGACTGCACCAGTATATGAATGTCCATCTTCTACTGGGGAGTCCAAAACTGCAAGCAGTCTCCCACATTGAAAAATCACTTTAATTGATCTGCACACTACACTCTTGTCAGTATGCCGCAAACTTGAGCAGCTGATGATCCTCTTGAATTTGCTGTTCAGGACTTTCCCTGCAGTTCTGGTTCTAGCTTGCCGACCCTCAGCCCTTCCTGCTCCTGCCCTCACCCCTTGGCAGGGACAGTGAACCCAGTATAAATTGGCAGTCAACCAGGAGTCTTCAGACTACAGAAAAGAATTATTCATAAAGTGTAAGACTGGAATTGAAACTGTTCTATCTCTCTTACACTTTCATATATAGATTATTCTCAGAATGGTTGCAGAAATGTCTTAATCATGTTTTCTGGTCATGCTTTATTTGTTGCAGGTTGAATACTTGCAGGTGTCAAGTGAAAAACAAAATGTTGAAATTGTCTTTGGAGAGATTAGTAACACTGCTCTGCAGAATCACTTGGGTTTTTCTTTCTTGTCTATCCTCAGTTAAACTCCCTGAGCTAAAAGAGGCTTAAGGGGATGTTATGCAAGAAGGAACGGAATAGATGGACTCTGTAGAGCTGGAAGTTGAAAAGGACTGATTTTGAGAGAAATAGGAAAGACGTTGAAGAAATATTTGAAGGGCAGTTGAGATTTGAATCCAGGATGCACTTTATTTGGATAGTAAATGCAGAAGATAACTCTCCGTCATTCTCCTTTAATTGACTTCTGATATTAAGGAAGTCTGTAGATTCAGGAATAGAAGTAAATATCATGTAACCTGTAAAAAAAATTTTCTGAAATGTGGAATTGCTCTGACATAAACTGAACACAGAGATACTGCACAGGGCATTGACTTCTTGGTCATAATAGAACTGTAATTCAGATGAGTTATGTGCAGTTAAGGCTGTCTGACTACCTAGGTGTGTAGCTGACAGCTTGCTTACGTGATTTCTAGGTGGAAATTCCTATGTCCTGCTAGCTGATAATACATGGGTCTTGTTAATGATCTCTCTTTCTCTGCTCTTTTTCCACTTCTGCTTCTTTTTCCACTTTTTTCTTTCATATTTAATGTTATATTTTTTAAGCTTCAAAACCAGCACAGCTCACTTAATATTTTAGCTCAAACAACTGCATCTAGCCTCTCTTCTGTTTTTTTGTTTGTTTGCTTGTTTTTAATTTCTTCTGTTTTCCGTTGCCTGACTATCAGTGAGAAGGTAAAGTGGAGGAACTAACAACAAAATTGGGGATTTGCCAGCAAGAGTAAGTATGGTAGAGTCTAACCTCCAACTTCTTAATGTCTGAGCAGTGATCAGTGTCTGTTTAGGGAAATAAAAATAGTCTTTGAAGTTAAATCCAGAGACTTAATGTAGTCCTTTCACCGGAGACTGGAAGTGACCAGTAGCAGGTGTAACATAATGGGATTCTCTTCACAGATGATTACAGAACAAGGTGCATGTAAGCTGGGGGGGTGTTTAGTTTCTTAGCCACTGATAGTGCTTGACTTGTTCTATAAGGAAGAATGGTATGTAAACTTTCTTTAAAATATTCTGGCTTATGTGACTGAACATGCTTGGACAGTTTTATAAATACATTTTAAAAAGAAAGAATAAAAAAAAAGAAGTCTAACTGTTTTCTGAGTCCTGCAATCATTCTGTTAGATTTCTACGGGCTGATTTTCCGCTGCATGTAAAAGCTGTTCCTGTTGAAGGCTTTGCAGTTTTGTGGCTCTAAGGGTTCGCTGCAAGTCCTCTTGTTCTTGCTTTACAAAACAGGAGGTACAGTAGCACCAGACTTACTTGCTTTGTTCTGTTCATTGTTATATATGTGTGACTTTGTTCATCTTAAGTGTCTGTAAATTAAACAGGCCTAATTTTTTTTGGGCTTCTCCACGCAAAGGAGTCTCTTTGCCTTTGATTGTTTTCACTGATCATCTTTGGTTTTCTTCCAGTGTTGTTAATGTTTCATTTCTGAACAGCTAACAACATCTAGCTGCGCTACTAGAGGCTTGTCATCAATGGATGTAACAGAGTTCAATACAGAAAATTATCACAGTATTATGCATATTCTTTCATTCACTTATTCCCCCCCCCCCCCTTTTTTTTAAAGAGTATGATACAATTAATGAGATACAAAAATAATTAACGGACTTATTAATGCAAAACTTCCAGAGTCCTGTGTTTTCTTCTGAGTCAAGTCCTATTACAAGAGTTAACATCAGGGTCTGAATCTCTTACAGCTCTTCACGTGAGGCTGTGTATTGATTTCCCTTATTAGCATCATTCTGCCGTAGGAGGACAGGTAGTTTATTAGCACTGTCTGCGACCTTCAGGGTTCTTGTGAAAGCCTTCTTATTATCAATGAAAGTAACATGAGCATGTGGGACTTGTGGTGCCTTAGCTACTATCCGGAGTCTTGGTGCCATGGGAAGTTCTTTAATTTGTGTTTAATTGCTTGCTTCTCCTCTGTAGCTCACTCTTCTCAGTGAAGGCGAGGAGGTGCCAGTTCTTCTGCGTCCAGGTTATCTCTTGGCGGGAAGGGTTTTACTACCCTTTGGGGATAATAACG
>WTSP01001888.1:56606-68982 GCA_025331215.1 Actenoides lindsayi | reverse complement strand
ACGAACACCAAACAAAAAAAAAAACGAAAAAAAACAAAAAAAAAAAAAAAAAAAAAAAAAAAAGAGGAGGGGGGGGGGGGGGGGGGTCGGAGAAAAGAAATCACATTATAAAGATGGGTACAGCAATCCTTTGAATGGCACAATTAATTCAAACTTCAGAGACTGGACACCAATCAGCAATGTGACAATTGAATCTATTGCTGCAGACAAAATGCTGTAGTAAACGTAAACATTCAAGAGACGGAGAGGAGAGGGGAGGAGGAAAAGAAAGAGGGAGATACTCAATTTGATCACATTAGGATTGATTTAAAGATTGTTTGGGAGCTACTTTCATTTTCATTTTAATATTATTAGGAGATAGAAGCATGTAACAGGCTTTGACACTGAATGCCATGCTTTGCATCGGTTGCAGAAGTTGTGTGCGGAAGCAGGGGGGAGTGGGGAGGAATTGATCAGATTCTTTCTTTTTTCATATGGGAGGGAAAAAGTTGTGTGACATTTACAAAGTCATCTGTCACCTGAACAATGGGCTGGAAGACAAGCTGCTACATTTCATGCTTTATATCTTTTTTTTAACCCATGCACATCCATTTTTGTTGGTCTGAAGTTAAAGGGAACAATATTTACTTTCAGTGAGGAAAATCAGTTCCTCCTACTTATCCCTTCACAGTTTGTCTGTCTCTCACCATTTACTTATTAATTCCTCTACTGTATTATTCTCTCTCCATCTCAAACTCCTTGTCTGTAGGTTTTCAGGTGGAAACATAGAGTTCATACCTGGATTGTTACGAACCCACCAGCCTCTAATAAAACCTTGTCAACAGAAGTTAAAGCATTTGATAAATCATTCCAATAATGAGGTTTGAGATTTATGACTTGCCTTGTTTTGGGGTTTTAATTTTCCTTTTAATGAAGAATCTGACAGACTTGGAGTGTATTGACCGATGTTAAATGTTGAAATAACAGCCAAGTAGGAACTGCTGTATTTTGCATTAGAGACTATAAACATACCTTTAGAAGATACCTAACAGTACCATGGTTTGACTGCATGCTTTTAAGGAAACTTCCTTTAATTTATTTTTCCAGTTGCTGATCTTTTTTTATCCTTTACATCCCAAATCCAAGGATAGACTGTCCAGTGATTCAGCATTAAGGGCTGATCGGGGTTACACTACTGGAGAGGGAAAGAAGGTGACTGAGGATGTTGGTGGATACCTGAGATGAGTCTGTCAGAGCTGAGTATTACAGATGAGTCTAAAACATTGGGGGACCATCCCTGTTGTGAGGCATGTGTCACTATGCAAAACTTCAGCTTCTCCATTACGTTTTGATTTTGGTTCGTTATATCTTAATGCAGAGGATTGTCAAACTGTTCCAGATGATGATTTGTCTTGACATCAGCTTAAGCTTTACTGTTTAGATCAAGGAGTAACTTTTTGAGCACAAATTCCAGCAGACTTTTGATACTTAAACTGTATTTTAAAAGCAGTGGCTTAAACAGGCATTNNNCAATGAATGGCTGGGAAAGCACGGAGGTGTGGGGGACACTACAAAAATGGTGAAATTAGTACAGCATAAGGAGCTGGGAGTTTCTGAAAGACATTAATCTTCTCTCATTTCCTCAAATATGGCATCTAGGAGATCAGATAAACTCATGACCCCCCACCAGAGCTGGTCTGCAGCGGCTTCTTGTTCTAAATGTGGAACAGCTTTTTCGGTGATAACACTGTGCATGGCAAGCAGGATAAGAAATCAGTTGGTTTATGGATCGATGGTACATTGCCAGTTGTATCCCAGCCTGGGGGAACATGCATGTTTCTGTTAACGTCAAACACCTTCCCAGAGGGAGCCTACATGTCTCATTTTCTCGTGGAAATCGTAGGTCTCATCAGTGCAGTAATTCAGTATGTCTCAAATATTTCAGATTAGACAGGACAGCTATAATCTTTTTCTTTTTCTTCTTTCCCAGAGGAAGGAAATAGCTTGATTTGCTGAGCTCTGGCTGTGGCTGTTTCTCTGTAGGTGCTTATGTGAAGAAATTATTGAGGTAGAGTTGAGTTTTTCACTTGGCTTTGAATGTGGTTTGCCTGAAAGTGCTGGCTAGCCTAGAAAAACAGAATAATTTGAAGGAACTCACTGGTCAGAGAAGATATACAGAGAGGGACCTTTCACATTATTATTGCAATGATTGGAGGGTAGAAGGCTAACTTCTTAATTATTTCTTCATAACCTAGATGCCTGGGGACCACAGAGAACAGAATTCAAGACCCAATCTATTCTTTTCTGTTGTTGACAAGATACATTTTTTCTGAGTGGATGACATAGTTACCAGGTTGAATATTCATGCTTTGTTTTTATCTTTCCCCCACTTACCTTGGCTTAACTATAAATAGTCAAATATTTATCAGTCGGGTAAATATGGTCAAGCCTCGTATAGCCAATAAAGTGATAGAGTGGGTTTCTTCACATAAGCAGGATTAGCTTTGAAAGTATCATCTGAAGAAGAACATATAGTTGGATCCATGCAGGTCTAACCACTACAATAAAAAGGAGTGCCGACTACTTTGGCTGACTTCCGAATAAACAGTTTTTTCACAATTCTGACTGAAAAAAAGATGTCTGTGCCTTCCATGCCTGCTAAGGCATTTCAGTCCTGATTAGGTGGATATGTTGGGTTTGTTTCTGGTGGGGTTTTGATAACAGGGAAGGGGGATACTGGCATGGCTCCTGTAAGATGCTTCAAGAAGCTCCCTCAGCCTCAGTCCAATTTGGACCTGCCTCTGGACAAGGCCAAGTCAATCAGTACCTGTGTGATAATGTATTTAAGAGGAGCCAATCCGCTGCATGAGTTCCTTTGTTTTGGGAGCTCTTTTGTGTTAGAGAGGAATGGGACATGAGAGAGACAAACATGTGGACATTGAGGTCAGTGAAGAAAGAGGGGGGAAGGCACACCAAAGGAGCCATTCCCCTTCAGCCTGTGGAGAGATGACAGGCATTTGTTACCCTCAGAGATAAACAGTGGAGAAGAATCCTGTCGGTAGCTCATGAAGGATCCCACGTTGACGGAGGGGACTGCTTCTGAAGGAGTCTGTGTGAGGGAAGCTTGCTCTGGATGAATCCGTCACTGGGAGGGTTGCAGCCCATGGAAGGGTCCCACACTGATAGGAAAAGTTTGTGGAGGACTGTCTTCTGTGGGAAGGATACCACATTGCACCAGGGAAGGAGTGTAAGGAGTTTTCCCCCTGAGGTGGAAGGAGCAGCAGAAACAACATGGAACAGACTAAGGCTGACTGCAACCCCCATTCCTGCCTCCATGCACCACTTGAGGGGAAGAAGTAGCAGAGCCAGGCCTGGGAAGAAGAGAAGGGTTGGGGGAAGTTTTATTTGAGATCCAAATATATTTATCACTGTCCTAGTCTGATTCAGTTTGTGAATTGCTGATGGTTTTTGTTTAAATTAAATTGATTTTGTTTTCCCAAGTTAAATCTGTCTTTTACCCATGAGCATAATTGGTGGGTGAGCCCTCCCTGTCCTTTGTTTTGACACTTTATGTCCTTTGTTGTATGTTCTCCTCTCCATACCCCTCGGTAGGGATAGGAGTGTGTGAATGTCTACATGCTGCTTTGTTGCCAGCTAGGTGGATTTAAACCATGACAGAGGACCTCTGTCCTTAGCAGTTTTTCAGATAGTTGATGTGTTTTGTTATTCTCGGTGCTGGAGGCACTTAGTTTTCTTTGTGAAATGTAATACCCAGAATCACAGCTGTGGGCTGTGCTTCCTCTGCAAAGGGCAGGCACCTAATCCTAATTCCACTGGATCAGTCAGAATAAACCATGTGGCTCTGCTAGCTACTGCAGTACTTCACTAGTTTGAAAACTCTAACCTAGGTACCTTGAGTAATTTGCTTTTAATTATAGTATCCTTAGAGCAGCTCTGTGATCAGTATTAACTGAGCCAGTGGTAAGAATCATGCCCTGGATTTGAATGAGACCTAGCATCCAGCTGAGCCACAATGAGCTCTGGTTCAAGCTTCACCAGTGCAGAAATAGTTACATCAAGTCTATGCTCTTTTAACCCAAGCTGCAATCTATCCATCCGACTTTATTCTTACAAGAGTCAATCCTCTTTACGTTTACAGTTCAGGTGACATTTTTCCCATCTGATGCCTTTGTTTCTGCGCTGAGTTATTGCCTTTCAATAGAGCAGAATTAGCTAAGACTTTCTCCATCAAAGCTCATTACAATTGTGTTACATACCTTATCTGCAGACACATCCAAGCAAATGTAATCATTTATGCTTCTAACACTCTGAATTTAAAACCACTATAAATAATTTTCATTGCACTAAATAACTAGACCAAAGTCTGTTCAAGATATGATTTTACAGCACTGGGTCAAATCTGTTGTAGGTGTAAGATGAGGAATAGAGTAAGCATTACACTAGCTAAATAGTAGAGTCAACTTTACCAGGGACCCTGTCTCTTAACAGCAGCCACCAAAGCCTCAAGCCAGCTGTTCTCTCTGGCTTATCATGAACCACTGACTTTGATCGGAAAAGAGGGGCTGAGATGTGCTGAGGTTTATTAACTGCAGGTATAACATCCAAGCGTGCTCTCCCCAGAGGAACTACACAGTCTGTGGTGACACTAGTGAGATTACAGCAGCAATACAGGTGGCCCACCACCTTTCAAAGCCATCATGTAAATACCAAATTTCATTTCCCATAATGACACTGCAGGTAGATTGCTAAAATGGGTTACTCACATGGGAGGACCAGGAGATGTTTATAGCTTCATATCTCCGTTTCTTGCCCATGTTTTTCATGCTCTTTTATCATAGCTACACACTTTCCATTTGCTGTTTCTCCCTGTAGTACAAATCTCTTCCCTCAATTTACTCCCTTGAACCTCATTTTCTGCTATTTTAACTTCTACTCTTAGCACTATCTATGCTTCATCAATAAATCTCTCCTACTCATTTATCTCCCTGAGAATCTCAGTTCCTATTTCTATCACTTTTTCTCTCTACCAAGAAGTCCTTTCCTAGTTTGACATCCCAGCACACTTAATCACAATGGGGAATAGGGAGATGCCTTCCTTCACTGTGGTTGGCACAGCACTGAGAAAAATTTGTTGCCAACAATGGCAATGAATAAACCTTTCCAATGATCATTATCATGATGAAGTGATATATTTAACACATCCCAGAGGCTTTAACCCACTTCAGAACATTATTAAGGAATTGGTGAAATTGGAGGTGGCACTTGGGTTGTCAGACTCAGGTTCTCTTCGCTCTGGAGGGATCTTTTTAGAAAAGTAAACAGCTAAACCTGTAGATTTCTATGAAGTGCCAACCCTGTCTCCTTACTTTTGCAGATTCTGCTTTCTGTTTGGACCCATAGGTGACAGAAAAAGACAGCTACAGATTAAATAGCTCCTGAAGTAAACATGCTATCATATTCAGCACAGTGTTTAGGTTTCTTTCTTGTTTTAAATTATATGGCTGTATCTAGATCAGATCTGGAGTAATTCCATTTTACACTTAGTTTGAAACTCACTAGACATGGTTTTAAGAGAAAAATTGCAGCAAACAGCTGGCCCTTAGATTTACACACTAGCACAAAAAATAAACACTTATAGATCTGTGTGCATGTGTGTGTAAGTGTATTTCCTTACCATCAGCACTCTGGGCTGGAAAGGTTTGGCTTATAATGTCCTATATTTCATTTAGGAGAAATATATTTTATATCATCTTTTCAATGAAAGATCAAGCAGATTTTTGATGGATGATGCATAGTATGTCCTCAACTACTTAGGGATTTTCAGGGAACACAATTAGTATTTATTAAAGACATTTCATTCATTAGTTGGCACATTTGTAAATAAGTAATGTGGTTTGGGGAAAACACAGTACTGTATTCTGTTAAACTGATACAATAGCTACCATGTGGATTCTTAAACTTGTTTTCATTTACTGTAAATAAAAAAAAAAAAAAAAAAAACTTATTTAAAAAATGTGTAAATATCTCAGGAAGGAGGAGAAATCCGTATGGATCTTTTGTGACAAAAGGTAGTTTGTACATATGAAAAATTGATATTGTTGCAATATGCAGGATCATGGACATTTTAAAAGGAAGATATTTATCTAAAACAGCAAATATAAGTCGAGATCTACGTAAAAAGCCTTCCACACCGCTTTAGATTCACTTTTGTCTCCTTTGTTTACCAGAGACAGAATTGACCTGAAGCTGTGAGCAATAATCAGAGACATCTAGTGGCTGACTGATAAATTGCAAATAAACATATAATTGCATGAAGCCCTTTCATAAACGCTCAAGACACATAAACAGCTTCAGCTGTCTGGATATTTTAAGGATCTCTTTCTCCAAGTCCTTTCAAGTGGGATACTAGGGATTCATCTCGTTGAAAGAAACCTTTTCCCACTCACTGAACTAAGGTGATGCTTCAGAGCTCCCTTCCTATAATTTCCTCCTGTAAGAAAGTTTAGGGCTCCTCTTTTGCTTCCTTGGTCTATGCTTTGCTGGATGCATTCCTGTCTATTCACTCACAATGCGTTTCAGCAAACAATTAAAAATAAAAAGACTACACTCAAGCAATCGATGCTTATTTTCTCTGACCCTGAAAAAATAGTCAAAGTTTCTGACTGGAGAAGTCACAGGGCTAAGGTTACTTTCACAACAATAAAAATATCTTTGGTTCCCTATTCTGTTTTTCTTTGATTTCTTTTACTTTGAAACTCACTTGGCATTTTACTGATGATAAGAACAAATAGAAAGAGTAATTTTTTTTTTTTTTCTTCTTTTTCTTCCTTTTCTCCAGCCTACCCCAAAAAATTGTCCAACTTGTCTGCTCAGCTTTTGGTGGGTTTTGAGCTTTTGTGTGTTGCTTTGTTATTTGGGTTCTTTTAATAAGGAAATCTGCTTGTTAAAAAAATAGTATTCCCTGTCCTTGACAGATTAGTTGCTATTACATCAATTGCTGATGTAATATATATAATTAATCCTAAAGTTTCTGTTTTTCAGTTCTATTTACACATTCCTCCCAGGAAATAAATTTGTGGCTGTTTGTTTAGATTTATAGGTACTGTGCTTATGGCTAAAAATAACGAATGTATCCAGTTTGTTCAGTTTTGCAAAAAACATCATAGAGTTGTTTAGAAATTACCTTAAACGGAATTCTCTCATTCCTTCTGAAAGAATTCCTTTTGCAACGGACTTGAAACAGGGAAAAAAGTGGTGATCCCTTTCTGCATGAGATACCCCATGATGGAGGGGAAAAATAAGGGCAAACTCCAGAGAAAGTGGTGCCCTGCGGAAAGAGAAATTCCTTGTGTGAAGCAGCTGGCACAGGCACACCCCGCAAGTTTCAGTCTAGGTAAATCCCCACTTTCTCTTAAAGCAAACAAACTCCAAAATCATTCAGAACAAACACACTCCAAAATCACTCAGAACAAACACACTCCAGTCCAAACCAAGTCAAGACAGCAAGCAAATACACTCCAGAAAACACCAGGCAATTAGACTCCTAAAGTCAGTTTAAACACAGGCACAGCAGATCAGCAAACACTCCCTTCCCCTTATGGAAAACAAACCCAGGAGGCAGCCACGCCACTCTTGCTGGCAGTCCTGGCCCCTGATTCCCAGGAGGAGGGAGGGCCATGTCTCTCCCCTGCTGTATTGCTCTCCCTGCATCTGGCTTCCTGATTGGGAAAGGAAATATTGATATAACTTTGCTAATGAGAGTTGTCTGTATGCTTTTCCTAGTATTATAATCATTCTTCTATTTGAGCACAGGGTAGGAAGCAACTTTGCAGAAAAAGGATCTGGCGTGGTCCTGATTGACTGGTTGATGATGATATAACAATGTGTCCTTGAAGCAAAGGTGACCAGCAGCTCCTGATCTTCATTAGGCAAGAGTATTGTTAGCAGGTGTTAGGAGGTGAGCCTTCCCCTCTGCTCAGCACAGACACATCTTACCAGGAGTCAAGAGACATGGGTGCATTTGAGAGTCTAGCAAAAGACTGTCATGGCGGTCAAGGATCTGATAAACAAGATTAACACAGAGAGGTTGATTGAAATTAGTCTGTTCACCCTGGAAAGAAGATGACTGAGGGGACATACTTTTGTGTGTCTTTGACTACCTCATAGATAAAAAAAATATAGTCAGATTATTCTTGAGAGTGTCCAGTGAAAAAAATGAGTGATAGCAGACAGAAGTTGAACATTGTTCTCTCTGTTTCTTCATCCAGGTAGATTATTGATCTTTACTTTCAGGCTCTTTCCTTTCTCCATGCTGAATAACTGCTCAGTGAAATAGATGGGGCAGCTAAGAGCCAGGAGCAAAAGAGAGGCTCCAAAGTAGGAAATGTAAAGTTGCAGAGTGGGTTTCCTCAGTCTGTCTAGTGCTTTGTCTGCTACAATTCCTTCTTTTGTTCCACATTACATTTTCTGAAGACTAATGAGCTGTGTGCAGACACCACTGGCAACACAAGAGCTTCTGCCCTGGATGTAAAAGACTTCGCTTTCTAATCACATGTCGTGCACAACAGTACCACTTATTCACAATGGAAGCTTCCGAAATCTTTGTACAAGCTAACTGAAATATTCCCGCTGTCCTGTAAGAAGCAAAAGTGTACCTCATAAGCAGGCAGGACAGGACTCCATTTTACTTAACATACTAGAGTCCCAGACTTCTGCTGAAGTTGCTAAACCCCGTTTTTCCAGAAAGAGCACTCTAGGATCAGTTTTTAAGGCTGAGGAAGAAACCTTGTGTCTTTCTTTCTGAAATTCTTTTTGTCTGACCTTTATAAAGGCTTCTAAAGATCTGTGCTGTGACAGAACTCAGTTAAGTGAACATTCATAGAGAATTTATACTGGGTTTAGAACATATTTGTCTCATTTAAGGCTACTTGTAAGAGTAACGTTGCTGATGTGAGTAGATGTATAATATGAGTTTGCATTTGCAGGACTACTTCTAGAGATACTTCATTATACTTTGGAAATCATACTTGAGCCAGAGGGCACAGGCCAACTCTAAAGTAAGGAGAAAGAAGCCATCTTAGCTATTACACTTTTATAAAGGCCTTATAAGCTTGAGCTCAGAGGTGTATATGTTTATGCAGTTTTCTGCTGTCTCACCTTGCTTGTCTGTAACTTCCAGTAGACAATCATGTGAACAAACTCATGATGCATTTATATCCCAAACCAACCATTCAACGTTCTTGACTGTATTCAGCATTAAGCATGGAAGCATACTTTGCATGTACACTTTTTTCTTCAACATTTCAAATTCCTGTTTTCAGAAGAATAAAATTCACACATTAAATTTTACCTATGAGCTAAATTATCCGTTTGAATGATCTCTTCCTTTACATTTCCTGGATGATATGGTGGTTCTGATGGCCACAAACAGCAACTACTGACTCCTGTTGTAATGAAAATAGCCTGCTTTCCTAAGAGTGCAAACAATACCCACAAGGAATTTACAAGTTCCTTCTTGCCATTTTTTTTTAACAGATAAATTAAATTCTCCAACAAAAATACCAAATAAAACTTTTGAAACAGGTATTCTGCTGTGGTTTATACAAGAGTAAGCCTTTCATATTTGCCAGTGTTGGAGGGAAAAACAGTAGAAGTGCATGCATGTTATTCACCTAAACAAATTCAGATTACTTGTATGTATTAATTACTCTCATGTATGAGTCTCATAACAATGTCCTTTTATCTCCCACTCAAATCACTTAATGTGGAAGGTGCTGGAAGAATGAGGTGGTAACTTAACAGTCCGTACCTCAAAGTATAGACTATTAGACCTCTAGGGCACCTCAGCTGTTCTGTATGATGAAATACAGGTATAAGGCACCTCAAAAGAGTGTTTTTACAAAGAAAAGTCAAAGGATGAGAAAAAAGGAAAAAACCTTACACTGAATACTAGGGTTTGTCAGAAAATCTTGGACATATGTTGAGCTCAGACTCCTAATCAAAACTGCAGGTAGTTGCCTTCAATCATCTGGTATCTGGTAGCCACGACTCTTCATCAGGAGTAACTTCATACATCTCTTCTTTGAATTAAATGCATATGGTACACTTCTTTTAAGGGAATTGAAAGGTGTTTCACCACACTCACCTCTTCTGAGCTCTCACTGGTTATGATATTCTCCAGGAACCTAAAATCCCTATTCCTGTCTCCTGACAGAGTGGATCTCCCTGCCCATTGAGCTGTGCTGGGTGAACTGTGAGTGTCCTCAGTAAGCATGTGGGACAGTTTCAAGGGGAGAGCTCTGGTGCCTAAGGCTGTACAAGTATTTTGCAATTTGAATGGAACCTGAGGCAATTTTGAGGTAGAGACTAGAAACAGAAACCACCACAAGGATTTATGCAAATAAATCCTGGGGAAGTGACAGCACTACAGCTGTGTCTTTTGCAGGAGACCAGGATGTAGGAGAGGGGTCAAATATTTCCAACATTGCTTCAGGATGATGAATGAATTGTCTGCCTAATGTCCTGGCTATGTCTGCTGAGGCAGAGGAGAGCACAACTATGGGTGAAACTTCTGGTCAGAGAGGAAGATTCAGTGATTTGATGTATTTGAAGACAGTCTTCCACCACTGCATAACAGCACCAATACCTCTCCATCCCACCTGCACAAGTTGCTCTATTTTGGTGAAACTATTGGCTTTAGTGATGATCAGAAACTTCTGTTCCAAAGGCCGAGGTTAATGTCAGAATTTTCAATTATTTCAGGGATGTCCAGGGCAGAAACCAAGGCTAGATTCTCTCCTCTTTTTATCAGTCTGGTTTAGGGGCCAGTCCAGCATACACTGAAGTAATAGCAAGTGTTTCATTTATTTCAGTAGGAAGTAGTTTAAGCCTCACATGTTGCAAGAACATTAATTAGTATTGTATCCATTGTCCAGTGAAGTAAATAGGGATGGTTTGGCATTGTAATGAGAGGCTACTTGCATAGAAAACTTTCCCTTTGAGTGAAAATATTCACTTTTGTATGACTTACATTGTTTTCTGCTGGGTAAAGGGGAGACCAAAAAAAATACTTAAAAAAAATAGGACACTTTCAGGAAATTAAATTTTAAACCAAAACAATAAACAACAAATAAACTTCTTTGTTTTCCTGTTCCAAATATTTTTTTCTGAAGCCTATATTATTTAGATTTAATTTTTTTCGGACTTATTTTTTCTAAATCTATTAGGTTTAGATGAAAGTAATATGGGATTTAATTGTATAGAACTTTGTTACCAAATTTAAAAGACACAAAGTAAACTGCCTTTGTGGAGTTTGGTTTAGAAAGGAACACAAGCTTATGTCATTTAGAGGAATTCAGGGGAAAATTTTAAACAAAAACCCATGATTTAACAGTTAGACAGATGTACATGTATTTTATTTTTTTTTTAAATAGATTTTGTTTATCGACGGTGGGGTTTGCTTTTACTGTCTGAAGGAATATTTGCTTAATGTTTCACTCATTTTTTTCTACATCTTTTTTTCTGTGGTCTGCAGTGGTGGTGACTTTTTGTTTTGTCTGCAGTTGTTAGTGCTGTTACTGTAATATTTCCAAGTAACATATCAGAACCTCACTGTGTTACATAATGTACAATTATTTAATCAAAATATGGCCCCTGAAATATGAGGCAGGAAAACATGGAGAAGGGAGCATAAAAAGAAAAAAAAAAAAGAGACAAAAACCCAAACAAACAAACACACACACAAACAACAACAAAAAAACAAGCAACCAAACCCACTCAAAACAGAACACAAAACCAGAAAAAGAATTATGTACAACATGAGTTGGTTGATGTAATAAACTGCAGTCTCATTTAGCTCTTGTGGATGTTCATTCCCACTACCAAAAATGCAATGCGAAGTCTAGGTTCTAGGAAAAATAAGACACAGCGTGATAAAAGCAAATCAAAATGTTGCTTGTGATTAACAAACACTTTTGCTACATTTCATGGGCTACATTTCTGCAAAGAATGGATTGATGTGGCACTAATGGGACAGCACCCATTAATGTCTTGGTGGCATCTGGCTGCTAGGTGCTTCTATTAGAACATATATTAACCTTGTGGCATGCTATTCAACTCAAACTCTGTGTTTGACAATCAGAGTTGTATTGCCATTGAATCACCTAAATTTGATTCTCAGTGAGTACAAATAGTTCAAGCACCACTACCACAGTGAGCTCCAAGATGGATTTTCACCAATCTGTATCTAGTCTGACTTGTCTTCATTCAGCAAAGACTGTATTAACTATCCATGCCAAATTCATGGTCTTATTCCCCCCCCCCCCCCCCCCCCCCCCCCCCCCCCTCCCCCCCTCTTACTCTCTTTCTTTTCTTTCTC
>WTSP01001888.1:7285-32056 GCA_025331215.1 Actenoides lindsayi | reverse complement strand
GCAGTTAATTAGAAGAACTGAGCTGAAAAGTAAAATTACTGAACAGAATTAGTTCTGTTCTCACTCAAACCAGGACATTACCACTTGTCTTCATTTGACTACCTAAGGAACTAAGTTAGGAATAGCTATTCTGTGAGGTCAACAAACTAGAAGATAGGCACACTTTAGATAGGCAGGTATTAAAGATTTTAAGTGGCCGTCACTGTTTTATTATGATTATGTCTTTAGGAAAGACCTCCCATGAGGAGATATATAACCTTGTGTATGATGAAGACAGGTGACTGCATCAAAAGACAAAAAAAAAAACAATATGCCATCACCTCAGATGAGTGGTAAGGGAGTAATTTAACTTTAATCACATCAGATTTTGGGGTTTAGTTTCTTTTGTACTTAATTTTGTCCTTTGGTATAATTGTTAACAAATACTGATGTGTGTGATCAGCATAAGACAATCATTATTTAGCAAAATTATCAAAAAACAAAAATAAAGGAAAAAAAGAGTGGTTTTATTTGGTAATTTAAGTATGGAGGAAATCAGACTTGTAAGGAACCAGAATAGGCTTCAACAATCAATCCACCTTTTGTACTGCAGTTTATTTGAGTACAAAAATGCAGGCAGGATTGTAGAGACAATCTACAAAAAAACTCAGTCCAGGATTATACTGAGTATTACTATTAAAAAAACCAAAAAACCAAAAAGCAAACCCGCCACCACCATATTGGGAATCAAAACAAGAATCTCCAAAGAATAAAAGCTTTTCAGTTCACTGTTAAGTAAAATATGCAATGCCAAAATTAATTGTACAAATCTTTTTTCAGCCAAGTGATAACACTTCTGTTATACAAACAAGGGAATTTGTAAGGAAGAGGTTTCAGTCAATACAATCAATATCCATAAGAAAAATTTACTTTAGCCATATACTTTATTTGGAATTCATATGGAATAATCTATTTATTTTCACACAGATGCACAACAAACATCATAAATAGGACAAACCTGTCACTTTTCTGCTTTGTAGAGCCCCTGGAAAGGAAATTTTGACTCACCACATATCAGAAAAAAAACACATCAGATCATTTTCCATTTTGTCCTCCTCCGGAGCTCTAATGGCAGCACCACTTACAAATGGCCAAAATAAATCTCAAAATTTTCCCCAGAAACAGAAGTCTCATTTTCTACTACTGGCTTGAGTTCATTGATCAAGCTGTTTTATAAGATAATAACAACAATTGGAGAAAAAACCCCAATAACAAACAAACAAAAAACCCAACAAATAGGAAATTTCACTTGCCCTAAGGCATTTCAGTGTTTCACTCTCCTACAGAAGTCCCTAAGTCATAACTGGAGATGCATAAAAGGTGCTGGGCTCAGGCTGTACTAGGATGAGCAAAGTCTGTCTGGGTTGAGAGGAGGAGGGTGTATGTGGCTCCATCCCAGACAGATCTACACTGCATTAGACAGAATTAAGAGCACTTTGCAGACCATACATAAATTAACTGGAGCATTGCTTAGGTGTTATAACTTCCATTGCACCTGTGTTCAAATCTGAGAGAACATGTATCTCCATTCCTTCTGTGGAAATTAATAGTAGAAAACCAGATTACATCACCAAAGCATGCAGCCTATCAATCCTTTGACCCTCTAGTGGATCCAACACAACAGCACATGTACATAACTCATTGAGGGCAGACAAGTTATATTCATAAGCCTTTAGGAAAGTATCTGTGCCTGTAGTGACAGCTGAGTTAGATGAAAAGAGTAAGATTCCTTCATCAGGTATGTCAAGATCAAGAAGACATCCCCACTTCAGCAAACTGGATGTAGAGAGGCAGTGTCTAAAACATGATCCACCCAACCATCCTGCTCACTGATGTGTACCGATGGGTATCTCAGGGTGGATGCTAAATCTCAGGATATCAGCTAAAGCTGCTGGCAAAGTACTGAGTTAAATTTCCCTTATTATAGACACAATATGATCAATGTCTACAATTACCTGGTTTTACATGCAAATCCCTTTTTTTCTATTTTTATGTGTGTATATATATATCATTATCTTTTACACTTTGGTCTTTATGTAGCATATAATGTCCCACAAATATGAATATATGGCAAATATCACACTGATCTCCAAATGTTGCAGAAGATCTGCTTACAAGTAAAAGAAGAAATACATACCTACCTCTCTGAAGTATCAAAGCTCACATGGACAAATTACAGAAAAGCACATATAGCTGAAATTAACCCCATTTATAGGTAGAGATTAGATGAGAACCTCTTCTCTAAAAACACTTTGCAATTTATAACTAAAACCCACTCAGACATGAATATTAAACATTTTAACATAAGAGTGTGTTTATATTTTTTGTTCCAAAAATTATGCAAATATATGTAGTATAGCTATATTAGATTTAACTTTCATATATACAGTAGAATTAAAAAGAAAAAGTAAATTTTTTTTTGTACTGGACAAAACACACTAGGTCATAAAATATTTTTTAAAGATAAAAAAATATATGGTCACAGTAATGTATCTATCTAGCCCATTTGTAATAGTTGCAACTGAAGTAAAACTAATACAGTCTTTTCTCTTTCATCCCAAGTATTGCAAGCTCCCACAAGTGTTTACAGCAGGAGAATGTTTCCTACCCAACGCTAGAACTGCAGTACAGAGGAATCTGGCAACTTTTCCAAGGTCATCCATGAAATACAAACACTTTTCCCATTATCTAGTATGACTTTTGAATTGCTGTGAAAGTACAAAAGCGATAGCCCAAGACAAATGATTTTTCTTACTTGCAAAACATGTGTGCATATGTTTGTACTTTTATTATCACACAAACCGGTGTAATCAATAAGCTTAAGTATGTATTAGAGACTGAGACTTCTGTTCAGTGAAAACTTCGGTATTCTATACTTTATTATCATAACCAGTAGCCTGAAATCAGAATAGCACAGCACTAATATTCTGCAATTATAATAGTTAAACCCTTCTACTGCATTGAATATATTGTAATATTTGTCTAAAAAGGAATGCTGGGAGTGGGAATGTGAGAAAAGGAGAAGAGATTTTTTCTTGTTTTTGAACCTCCTTGGCAAGGTTTTCACTTTACCATGCTTTGCATTTGCAACCCTATTACTCATCCAACTGACATGAGGAATGCTAAGTACTGCTGATCAGATCTTGTTCTCTGATACTACTCCTTTTGTATTTGCATAGAAACCTTGCCTTGATGGACACACTTGCATTCTCAGGGTGTAAATACTGTCAAGACCCTGAGGCTCATCAGATAACCAAGCACAGGCTGAGATTCAGTTGTGTTCAATGTGCACATTATGAGTCTGTAACAGATGAGTCATAATTAAAGTTATCTTAAAGCCCTTTCATTATCTCACCTTTACTAAGGATTTACATAAGTAGAGATAAAGTGTAGTGTGTTAACTTGTTAAACTTTGGCAACTTGATTATTGTTCTGAGCCTACAAATGTGCTCATCCCTCCTAAATATGCCACACCTGCAGGCAAAACTACTTCAAGTATGGAAAAGCATATAAATAGTTGACTGATACAGTTATAATATGTCTCTGTACATAAGATTCTACTCAGGTCATAAACAGGTTCTGGAATTACACTGTTAGAAATAGACTGTAGTATTGCAGATCTAAACAAGGAGCAAGTCCCAATCCTCTTGTTTTTCATCCATCGCTCTAGGAAGCTGCTAAAACACTGATAAGCCTCTTATGTATACAAATCTAAAAAGATAGGAAGTCCAAGCAGAGGTGAAGACATAATTTTAAAAAGTAATGTTGGCAATTAAAAAAGTTGAGGTTACACAGAAGCAGGATAGGTAAATTGTCCAAGTCCTTTTTGAAGTCAGCATTTCAACTATATTTTCTGATACTTCTTTACATAAGACTTTATTCTAAGAATTTTGCAAACTTCAAAGAGGTGTAAGTTGCAGTGTTTCTGTTAATATGATTTAGTGGCAGCCTAAATATTGACTGACCAAATTGGTTCACTATCTCCCCAAATATCCATCACAATGTTGTGGGATCTTCAGACATTTCCCCTGCTTTGAGGAGCCATGCCAGGGCCCTAGAATAAGGATCCAGGACAAACAGCAGGTTTTGACTGGACATGGGAGATCACACAACAGTTGTTAGTGATGTTCTGCAGATGCACATATAGACCTCCTCTTTTTAAGAAGCTGACACAGAGAAGAAGGCTTGATCCTTTTGTTCGTTCAAGCACCTTTCCCTATAATTCAGAAGATAGCAGTACTGGTGGTAAAATACCACAGGGAAAGGCAGGAGTAGTGTTTTATCTCTGGAATCTTAGTGGGTGATTCTTCAACATGGAGGGAAGGAAAAAAAGGATATGGCAAGGATAAGAAAAGAAAAACAAGCCAATGAGGCAAGCAAATCAGTTTTAGACAAGATAGGATGGAAATAGGAGGTAAAGAGGTTTTGAGGGCACAGAAAAAAAGGAAGGGAAGCTTCAGACCAACTTCTGGGACCAGAAATTCCAGCAGTATGTCTCAGCTGCTATGTAAGCATCTCTGTCTCCCTGATTACTTTAAAAGGATCTGAAAGGGTCTAATTCAGACTTAGACATTTAACTTACAGCTGCCTAATTCAGACAGATATCTTATGGACAGAGATAGCTTACTACTATCTTACTGACTACTATCTTACTTACTACTTACTTACTGACAGAGATACAGAGATGTCCTTTTTGTGAAGTAGTAAAAAAAAAATAAATTAAAAAATTAAGTGTTCAAGTTTGAAGGCTCATTATTCTCTGTTGCTACTGGAACATTCAGTGTGTATCACAACAATGTTCTGGAAAGACCATTATATCTGGAAAGGAATAAGTTTTAAGCATGAAACATTAAAGTTCATGGACTGGAATGGAGATCTTGTCCACTTTGTCTTACCCATCCCCATCCTTTCTGTCTTCTGTCAGAATTTTGTCCAATGACTTTCAACTCCTAAGTAAGTTTGACCTTGTGTACACTTATGAATAAAATACTGGGCCAATATTATCTGCTTAACATACTTGACATAATGTTAGCTATTTTGATTTACACCAGCAACTGAGCCATTAAATCTGTGAGAAATGTTAGGGAGGCAAAGGAATGGTAATATAGCCAAAAGAAGTTATCTGGCTTTTAGCAGTGAAAATCTCTCTATTATTAATCTTAAATTACTAAATTAAAATTGATATTTCATGTAGAAAGATATTAACAAGTGAAAAAAATGCTTGTTTTCTTTAACTCTTCACCATTTCGTAAGAGAAACAACCTTGCTTTATTTTAGGGCATTTGTTCTTCTTGAGATCTGTAAGTTACACAGCAATATACAGTGAGGAGGAAAGATATTGCAGACCTACTGTGTAATTTTTTTTTATTATTATTATTTTTTTCTCTTTAGTTAGCTGCCTTCACCTTTCAACAAATTAGTGCCTTGGAATTTAACCTTCATTTCTAATCCATCTGAGCCTTTTTCTCATAACTCACTTCTGGGAGGAACATTAGTGAATGTGAGTTTTCTCCCAGAGAGAGATACGCCATCCTTCTATTTTAAATCAAAAACTGGTTTTGCAAATTAGCCAAAGGAGACTAGTTTTAAGTGTCCTGCAAAAATCATTCAGTACACTCTGTATCTTTTGCTCTGCTTACTTTATAGCAAGTATGGTAGAAGTAGACATAAATGGAAAGGAAATAGCAAAAGGAACAGAATTCATACATTTTCCAGACCTTTCACTCACAATAGAGGTGGACAACTGTCTTAGCCACTCTTCACTGAAATAATTATTTTGAACTTACAATAAAGTGAGCTTCATAGACACAGGAGCAAGATTAACTGACTAATCCAATATTCAGAATAGTCCAACTAACTTTTGGCAATAATGAGAAGTTATTCTACTACACGTGGGGATATCCAGTCATCTTTTTATCAGACTCAGCTGAACTGAAAGTTGCAATTTCTCATTGCACGTCCAGATTAAGCATATACAGACTGAGTTTATGGCCTGTTTTCAAAGTATCAAACTTTTTAATAATAATAATAATAATAATAATAATAATAATAATAATAATAATAATAAAAGAAATAGTCTGTGTAGGGAAAGAATTT
This sequence comes from Actenoides lindsayi, assembly GCA_025331215.1. NCBI lineage: Eukaryota > Metazoa > Chordata > Aves > Coraciiformes > Alcedinidae > Actenoides > Actenoides lindsayi. The sequence continues at coordinate 25,921 of WTSP01001888.1, read as the reverse complement.
CAGACAAGACTAACTTCCCCACAACTGGAAGCGCAGAGAGCGACAGACTAGGATATGAGCACCCTGCTTGGAACATTTTAAAGTCCTTGTCTATAAGATACCATTGCTAAACCTTCATTGCTAAGTAAGGATATCTTTCATTGCTATCATCAAGAAAGTGCATTAGTTATTATGTCACTTTTAAAAAATCTAGAGAAGCTACAAAAACTAGAGATCAGGATGGTAAGATGTCTGGTAGGACTTTTTAGATGAGGAGACATGAAATCATATGGGAATCTTCAGGGTAAAGAGGGGGCAGATGGAAGAGCATGTGCTTGTTGTGAATAATAAAGAAACAAATCAGGAAGATCATTCACCACATGAAAAATAACAAAATGCATTCAGTAAAATTACCAGGAATCACAAACAATTTTATAATACAAGATGTTGTGAGAGACATATAAACATCTGTATGAAACTCATTCTAAGAGTGTCATACTACATCCAAAACTGTAAATTATAAATCAGAAGTAGATTTGACAGGTTTATGGATGCTAGATCCCATCCCTGAACATGGTCTCATGCAACTTGAGGTTCATGAGGGCTCTACACATTGATATTGGGAAACTACAAGAGCATATCAAAAGGCAGATCAGTCTGTATATCTTTTCTTATTGCATTCTTGCCTTAAGCATTCTAATTCTGGAAGGAAAGTTGAGTCAATTGTTTGAAAGCGTCACACACAGTAGAGCTGATAGTTGCACTGTTAATTAAATATAGGACTTCAGTCTGAAAGACAATCAGATAAGTCCACAGGCTGATCAATATGACACTTTAAGCCAAGCCAAAAATATCTGAAAGAAAATATAATACAGATAAAAAAATAAAACTAGTCTAATAAAAAAATCACATCTACTAGGAGATATACTGAAAGGTGTGTAACAAATGGCATGAAATTTCTTGATTATTTAGTCCTTCTGATTACAACTTAGGGAATGTCCATTTTATGCTACTGTGCATAAATTATTTCTTCCATTTTTACTTAAGAACTTTTTTACTTTTAGTAACTATATTACACACACACAGAAAAATAAATTCTTCTTTTTTTTCCTATTTAAATACCATTCTGAATGTGAAATGAAGGCCTTTACTTGAAAGTAGGTGAATGCATCTCTTGAGGCTGAAGGCTGGCTTCTTAACTTCGACAATATCCAAGTGCTTTTGTTGATGTTTTACAATGAAAATAAATCTTTCTCATCTTAACTGCCTATTAGGCAGTATTTTTATAAGTGGTAAATCTGGGATTTTATCTGAAGTTATGGACTGGACTTTCAATTTTGACTGGATTTATTTTTTCGTACTATCTCATCTATTCTACAGTGCAAGTTAATACAGATATATAGGTTGATGGGTAGGCTGATGACTAGATGAAAATTTCAGATAGATGAATTAAAGTATTGAGAAATAGCTACTGTGGATATTTTTTTGAATTTGTTTTAATTCTTTCTTTTTTTTTTCTATTCTCCATCAGATATTTTAATAATAATGAGAAGTGGAGTTCACCTAAATTTTAGGAGTGGGAATATATAAGACCAATACAGAAGAGGATGAGCCGAACTCCTTAATTATACTGAAGAACCCTACAAAATATTATAGTCGGAAATGAAGGGCTAGCCATAGTCCCAAGTGAAAGGTCCTGCATTTGATTAAATATTTAACAAAAAAAACTCTTAATGAAAAAATGCTGGCAGAGAAATGAGAAGTTGTTTTACTTTTTGACTTTCATCTGGAAGTGGCCGACTCTGTGAAAAATGTTTTTCTAAAAACAGCATTAGTTATCAAAATTCTGACTATCACAGTGTCCTAAAAGAAAATGGAATCAGCTCTTCACAGGGAATAAACTTGAGGTGTAATAGTGGTCTTAAAGCTAAAAAGAATATTTGCCTATAGGGAATACAAAATAGAGAAATACAGGTAAGGAAATGCAGTGGAAAAAACAACTACATCTAGAAGATAACTTATTTTCTTATTACTTTCATGGAATAAATATAATGAGGAGCTTTCTACCACACTGAAAATTTGTGAGTCTCTATTCAGTCTGTATTTTCAATGAAAATATGATTTGAATCGTAATATGATTTCCTTCAGAAACTGAGACCAGATAAATTTGTTTTACCTACCATAGTTACACCTTGAACTGTTTGAAATTCCAGTGTTCCTTTCTGGTTTTAACTCACAAGAAATTAAACTTGTTCTTTTTGACCCTGTTAATTATAAAGGCTCTCCTCAAGACCAGATCTGGTCTCTTCAGTATACCATCCTTCATGGTGCTACAAAACTTCAGCTACAGTTGTCATAGTCCCAAGCAAAATGGAGTACAGTCATTTCTATTTTAAAATGTATGCATACATAAATGATAGCGGAAAGCTCAGATAGATTTATTTGTAACTTCTAAACACTATTCAGTTTTAATGTCTAAAGGTTATAACAAGCAAGGGTAGACTTCATCTCCTATTTATTTCTGGTTACATGGAACTATGTGTCCTTCAGTTTCAAGTGTTCCTCATCCCTTTTATTTTGTCTTCCTCTTAATAGGTACCTAAATTGAGAAGAGAAGGAAAGAGAGACAGAGGGAGAAAACTAGATTTCATTTCTCTAACCAAAACTCTTCCACTCTTCACAAAATACTAGTGGCCATGATATGTAGAATCTTGTAGCAGCTCTAATGGACAGTAGGTTAATGTTCAGAATTCTACTCATTTATTGTATTTCAAGTTTATTCTTTCTCTAATAATAATAATAAAACCAGAATGCATGTTTATCATAATGACTGAGGGGGGAGGGGAGGAGGAGAGAAAATAGGAAGATAATCCATTTAAAAAGGTTAAATCTGTTCTTATGACTCTTTATCTGAGTATACATTTCACTTCCAACTTTGTACTGTGCTTCTTATTCTGTAGAAACTTAATCGGGGGGAAAAAAAAAAGGCAATAAATTCATCATTAAAGGTAGCCCGAGAATATAGGCTTATGTTTCAGCTGGCTCATTTTATAGATGATGGGAGTATAGATACATTCAGTTCTCACTTGCTGCAGTTCTAAGGTACCAGTAAGTATAAGCAGTAAATTTTTAATCTACTGTAATAAAATGTATTTGAGCATGTATCCATATTCTACCAAGATTTGAGGCCAGGTGTTGGTATTAGATCACTCGAGTACTCAGATGTTCAAAAGAAAATACATAGATACAAGATGTTCTACAAAACCTAGACTCTTCAGCACATTTCTGAGTGTCTTGACTATGAAACAGGTCTTTATAAGCATATAATAATTCAAAGCACATTGGCAATATTATTTTTTCTCCAATCAAAGTAGAAAACATACAGAAATGAGCAGAATCAGAGAGATGTACTTAGTTTGTTCAGCTGAAAAATAAAAACATAGTTCATAGATCTCACACAATAGGACAAAAACAGAAGGGAAAAGTGGCACAGATGTTAGAATGAAGGGCTGATTATTAAAGAAGTTTTTCTTTCATTTTGTTACAGATTTCAGGGTCTTAAGAAAGACAGTTTATTTTTTCCCTTAGTTCACCAGTCCCCAACCTATAGCCCACAACCTTTGATGGCCTGGGAGCTATGGTCAGGAATCTCTGGGCACTACACAACGCAAGAGTGTTCTTAAAGAGCATTTTAAATAGAATGGTCACTTGAATTAAGATAAGCATCCATGCTGATGTATTATAAAAGTTGCATACAGCAAAGGATCTAATGTCCTGCTACTTCAAGAAGGAGTTGAAAATGTATGTGCATAGTTTTGTGTTTGCATTCCAGGGCAGATTAGTCTTAAATGCCTCACGCAGTTCCTGGACTCAATCCTGATCAAGTCCTGTTGCTATTAAAGAGTGTTATATATTTATTCTTTGGGTGACAGCATAAGAAAAAACAAAATAAAATTGCAGCAGTTCCTCTGGCCAGAAGGCTTGACAGACCAGGACAAGTTTACCCTATGGGAAGAACTTGTCTCAAAGATAGACAAAGCCAATCGTATTATCCTATGTTGATCTAATTTTTGGACAACCTTAATCTTCATATACATCATCCAAAACAGGGTAAGATGTTGCTACATTTCATTTTTAGAATATAATTAAAGATGTGTTCAGAGCACAAAACTCTAAACCCTTCCTTTACCACAACATTCCTTTGAGCGTCATTCAAACCCATCCCTGAAGTATATGTTTGTGTGGTGGTTTTGTTCTGTGCAAGCATATTGTACATCAATTTTATTTCATTATCACACTACAACCTGTATTGACTCTAAAGTCACAGATGCTTGTCTAATCATATAAAAACTTTTTACTGTTCAGATTATGAGTCCTTTGCTATCTTTTTTAATTCCTCCCTACTATCTAAACCTCCTTTTTTGTATAAACTCTACCATTTTATTGTATATTACAGAAATCTTTCTCTAATTTGATGTCATCCGTTTCTTAATTTTTTTTTCAGTTTAACTATTGTGGCTAATTATACAGCAGATCCAAATCTGCATGAATTTTGCAGGCTGCTGCTTGCCTCTCCAGTTCTTTAATTTTCTATTATCAGGCAAATTACTCTAGTGTTGATTGTTAGTCCCTCTCCCCCCTGTCTTGGCCTCATATGCAGATTACAATTAGCCAAGGTCCATCCACTGGGCCATTCTATAAATCTTTTCTCAAAAGACATTTTTTTATGCTTGATGGCTTTCCATTTAACTCTTCCTTCTATGTCCACTGCACCCTATGCTACATAAATCATTAAGAATAGTCCAGCTTCTTCACTAGCTATCATGCAAGTCTCTACACATTCTGCAGCATTAGAGTTACTCAGCAGTCTAAACTGGGGAGACTGGATCTGCTCAGAACAATTTCAATACTTCCATGCATCTGAATCACTCAACATCTGAATCATAGCCATATGATCTTCTATCTTTATAGTTCTATGTATTCATATAGGGAGAATTATGTTTGTTTTGTGGAGTGCATATTTGCTGATCCACAAGAAAATGGGAAAGCACTTTATCTTTTTGAGAAGTGATTCTGCCTCTCCTTAAACTCAGGTAAATATTACCACACATTATAATTCTTTTACATTTGTAAGATTTCTTTAGATTTAAAAAAAAAAAAGAAAAAAAAAAAAGAAAAAAAAAAGAGACAATTCTGAAGTATTAGTATGCCTCAAAAGCCATATGATCTCTCTCCTACACTCCCTCTGTCATTACCACTTAGATCACAACTTTGAGTTCTTAAAAGAAATGCACAGCAGGAAAGAAGTAACAGCGCCATGAACAATTTGAGCACTACATAAAGTTTTCCATAATGTCTCTTTCTTTCAGTGTTACTGAAGTTTACTGTTTATGGCCAGTGGACTTAACTCTTTGTAATCAAGAGTTCTCAGTGGGGATCCAGCAAAGGGCAAAGCACATCCTAACAGCTATTCCACTCGTTGTACAGACTGCCAGGGCTCTGATAGTAGATTTAAGTCAGAGTAGTATGTTGTTTCACATGCTCTTGGAAACCCGACTCACAGCTCTAGTGGCATGCTGAGAGTTATGTGTGCACGCATGTTGAGTTGCTGATCACCCTGTTACAACTGTTAGAAATAATGGTTGATTTTTTGACAGATGCACCTATCCAGCAGTAACAGGACTAAGACTTGCAATGAAAACTATATAAAATGTGAATACCTCTTTTTCTTATTCCAGTGAGGGAAATTCTCAAATAAACCAATTGCAATTTCTGAATCAATGCAAGAATCTAGTATCCTTGAAGGCAGACCAATTGCATGCAGTCAAAAATTTTGGACCCACTCAGAGCTCAAATTACTGTAAATGATATGAAAAAAATACATATCATGCTGACATTTTAGAGATAATTCTGGGCTTGGCTATATAAAGTTACAAAGGTTGGGAAAAAAAAGAAAGTGTACAAAGTTAAAATGAATCATGCAGCAGTTAATTTTTCTTCCAACCCAAAATACATTATTGTCAAGGAAGCCAAATGTATTTTGATATCCACACGTTATCCAAAGCCCTGCAGGGTGTAACTACATGACACTGAGAAAAATAAGAAGCATGTTATTCCCCGTATAAAGTCCTCACTGGAAGAAAATTGTCCAAAGTGCATATAATCAATGTGAAGGTATAGTTTACATTCACTGTTAAACATGTCAAGCTCTATTAAAACTGATGCTTGTTTCCTACGGTTAATGGAAAGAGCAGCTCACAGTGCCATCCTTGAAAGAAGGAAAACAAACAAACAAACAACAACAATGGAAAACACGTATTTAGGCGGAGTCTTTCTAGATCCATCTTGTCTCAGGGTAGCATCAGACTTGTGGGACACTGCAGGGAGTGCTTTCCCACGTGAAGGAGAGTAGTGGAAGCACTTTGCCAAGATAGGTTGTATTCCGGCAGTGTGCCTGCTTAGAGTTTCCTGTGCTTCAGTTTTGTCATCACTGAAAGACAAGACAAAATGCATAGTGCTGAGCAAATCTTGCTTACTGCTGAAGCTCATCACTCAAGACTTCTTTGTATTCAATGGAGGGAAATAGGCACTTCTCAGAGGTGATTTGCTAACTTTGCATTAGGTGTCTGAAATTGCTCGAATAAGTTATGCCATAAAAATGCTATTTATTTCCACTATTGTCTTTGGATATGAGCCGTGATGTCCATGAACAGGCTGGTGCCTGTGTCATGCTCTTAGAAAGTACCACCTACACTGGGGTAAAACAGTTTGAAGAGGCATCACTAGGCTAAATTTCCATCTGGGGCAAGCTGGGTTGTTCACGAGCTTCAGTGAATGCCACTGCTTTTTGACAGAGGAGAATCTATGCCATTTTTCTCCCTGGCTTTACTTCCTCACTTCTATTACTTTAACAATAGAGATAATTTGAAATGTAGAGATACTGGTAGGCCTACGTTTGTTTAAAGAGTAGTCCAAACTGCTTTTCAAATAATTTTAAGAGTTGCTGGTTTATGTCTGGAATATGAGCTCCTAGTTTTTGCACTCGGTATAACATACTGTCTATCTTCCTCTTTGCTCTAACTGCTGAAGTTTTGCTTCTCAGAACTTCAGCCAGGTACAGGAAAGGCTAAACCTGTGGTGCTGCTTATGTGCATTTGAGTTTCTTGCTCTTCCAGATTTGCCAGTTTCGTTCTCTATGGCACTGACAATGATGCTGATCACCTTAGCAGCACAAAAGCACGTTATTCTTAGCCACAGATTATTTGAATGCTAAATGCCAATACAGTACACATTTTCACGGGATACTTGGAAATCTCCTGGCAGAAAAATCCTTCTCTGAACACTGAATACTGAGACACTGCCCCAGTTCAGGAATCTTCTTGAGCCCCAAGTGTTAAGGAGCTCAGAAAAGACATAAAGACACTTTCTTTTACTTCATCAACTTGTCCTGATCTTTTACCCTCCATGAGACATTTGCTTTACACTTCTGTCAGAGACAGGAGCCTGAGCTGGGCAGACCTCTAGTCTGATTTATTTTAGCTGCCCTGATGTTCATAAGTATTCGGGTCACAGGTTGTGCGTGTGTGTAAGCACTGACAAACATGGCTACAGTCTCTGAAGTCTGGAGAGAACATCTCCAGACTTTTTGATGTGCTTTGTCTTTTTAAAAATAATTCTGGGAACGTAGAGAGTACCTATGTCTACCTGCATCTTGACACTGCAGAAATATTAAACTAATATTTTCATTGCTAATACAAGAGTCATCTGTATGCTATCAACTTCAAATCTTAATCAGGAGATTAAACTCAGCTATCCTGATGTAAAATTGGTGTAATTCCATTTCACCAGTTTCTCCTCTCAATTACCCCGGTTCAAAGCTGGTGAGTTGGACTATTTTATTGCCAGTTTTATACTACAGAATTAAACCAACTGTGAAAAAATACAGACAATATTTCAGTTAATACTCAGTCAGGAAGAATGGATTTTTGATGAAATTTAAAGCAGTATTTCTGCATGGTAAAAATATGTTCAAGGGTGGTTACATGCATACGGATTCACAAACATAGAATGGAGGAAGGGAAACATGGAAAAATTCATGTTTGAGGGTTACTGCCAGTTACAAGTATTTGATGGAAAAATAACACCTGGACATTGCCTTAAGATAGCATTTTTACTAACAGTATCACTATTGGCTCTTCAAAGCCACTGGATCAAGGGGTCTAAATTTGCTGTTGTACACCATCTGGAGAGGAAAAAAAGATCTTCTCTGACACTAAGAATCAGAACTCTGGATGGCATGAGTCCATGACGAACAACAGAATCAAACAGGCTTCTCTAACTACCTCTGAGTAAGATTTCTTTCATCAGTTTTAAAAATTGGATGGAACTAGATGTTGATTTTAAATAACAAATTTCAAATAATTCTATGAGAAAATAATTCACCAGAATGGTATGGAATTTAACTTACGAAGGGGATTGTAGAGTGTTCAGAGGACCACAAAACTAGAATTACTGGACCCTCAGGGGTCCATTCAATGTCATGTTTCTGCAGAAATGAAATGTAAGAATGTGTGTAATGCAATTCATGCAAAGTACCCATCCATATTTCTATGACTATCCCTTTTTCTCTGGGCAAAAATCAAATCAATACCAGTGTTTCAGCAACAAAGCAGAATGTATGTGTATATGAGCAATACAAATGAGATTTACCCCAGATTCTTTTGCCCATCATCACTTCCTTGTCTTTGATTACCTCTACCTCCAGAGCCCTATTTCAGCTTCCATAAAGCCCAGCTTCTGTTTTCCATCCCTCTGCCTCACTTTTGCTGGATTTTAAAACTTTTTTACAAGGTACTCTATACATCTTATTTTTATAAAGCAGAAATTATATATTTATAAATATAGTACTTTTGCTGAGAAACAATGAATATTTTCTTACTAACTAGAAGCAATTCCTTGAAGTGAAAATACCTTGGCAGAAAACACCTTGGCACCAGAAATCATAGAATTATATCTAATTGTGGGACATACCAGGGCTGTTTCTGTAACTGATATTGGAAAAGAGAGAGTTATTTACACATGTAAGAGAAGACAATATCCTGGTACATTTATCCACATTGTCTTCTTTTCTTCTGCTATTGTGTTCATTCAGATATAGATCTGCCTTTGATTGCAAGATTTTTCAAATAGCTTCTACCAAGCAGAAGTGTAATAATTGTGGTTTTGTTCTTTGGGTTTTTTATTTGTATCTCCAAATGTCTCCAGTCTTCTATGAGGGTTTAACTTCTACCTGCCATCTTAAGTTTGCTTTTTGTTTGATCTGTTCTTTGTGCATCTTCTACTACACTGATCAAGGAAGAGAGTTGTGGTGTTCATACCATGTAAAACAGATAGTGCTAAATTACAGAATAGTAGACTTCACTTATATGTGAAGTGAAGTCAGAGTAGTGATATGACTGCTTCCCAGTGTTTGTTTGCTTAGTTTTTTCTGCCTCCTGATATACTCCCTGGTACTTGTTTTTCACCACCACTGGACGCTGGACAGTTCTGAAGAAATAAACCCCAGATGGGGAAATGTTTTCTATTGATTCTACTGGAACTGAGACCTAAATCAGATACTTACATATAGTTGCTGTGAATGCTAGAAATATTCCTTGTTTTAGCAACATTTCAGTGATGATTAACAGTAAAATACTTAACCTAACCTGAATCTGACCTATACATAATTGTCCTTGTAATTCATAAAGAAAATAAGGATTTTTTACTTTGAGGTTATCTAGACCTATATAAATTTCTTGTTATTGGATGACACTGAAGGAAATGCACTTTGTAATAACTAATTTTCATTTTGTTGAGAATCTTCAATCCACCATAATCTATAAACAGATGACTATGGTCTTCACTGTGGTGTACTTGACACTATGGTCTTCTCTGTGGAAAACTATGCAAGTAAGCACAATGATTTTTTCCAATATTTCTCTGGCTTCCAAACACTTTAAGCTCAAGGAGTCATGGAGTTCCTGAGCAAGAAGTCCTTCTCAGGTGCTTAGTCACTGCCTCCTTTTTCCTTTTTTCTTTTTCTCACTTTTTACTTTTACATTTTTCTTTGGTTGTTTGTGTGTGTGTGTGTGTGGTTTGTTTTTTTTTCTCTTTTCTTCCTTCATTTTCCTTTGTATCTTTTCAAGACCTTATTTTTCTTCTTTTTATTTCTATTGTTTCTTTTCTGTTTTGTTTTTCTTTCTCTTTTTTGTTTTGTTTTTCTTCTGCCAACATACCCAGTCTTCCCTGTGAACTCGCAGCATCTTATATCATCCAAAAAGTACAGAAGTGTGTTGCAGATCAAATGATGTGTCCTTTAACTTTGACACTGAGACCATCATCTCAAGCTCCTCTTTCTTTCAGTGGCATGAATTACAGCTGCTCTGGTTTGGTTAGGGGGTATTTCAAACCAAAGGGAATGCACCTACCCTGATGCATCTCACCACCTACACTAGATTAAGTCTTCTAATGCTTATTTTTCTCCAACGTCCCTAATTCTTCTTAGAAACATGAAAGGAAATTATACAATGTGCCAATAGTTCCTTCTAGCAAGAAAACACCTATTAAGTAATACTTTTACAGCAATTTTGAATGGTGTCATTCCACCAAACCTAGTGCAGTTTTTTGATTTTATATTTTCTGAGGGTTCACTTGTATGCTAGTCAGGAGACAGTTAAATCCACTTACCCATATCTGTGCTGGTATCTTAGGACCCATGAGGTGAAAATCTATCTGGTTCCTGGTGTGGACAGAGTGTTTTATTTCCTACTAGCCTTTACACCAGTGATTAAATACTAGAAAATAAACCTTCAAAGGTAATTAAGGGCATTAGTCTGACTATAGAAACTTTTCTAGTGTTTATGTCAAGTAGAAAGCATCTAGTAGCTCAGACCACATTGGTGGTAGAAGGATTCAGGAACATATTCAGCCCACTTAAAGCATCTATATCAAAAATGTTACATTCTCTGACTTTCTCACCTTCAGTGGAGGTTGCTTTCATGAAGCACAGTCAAAAAAACGGAATTTAGCTTCAGGTTCTGTTGACTCAAAATGAACTAGGTATCAAGATACCTTTTGAAAAATTGGATATACCTAGTAAATGGACCATGTCTTTATCATTTTTTCCCAAACCAAAGGAAATATTGAATTTACAAACCAAACTGAAGGCAAGGTGATCTCACTGCAAAATTAGTTGTTCTGTTCTGAGATGTATCAATCCATGTGTGATCATTGTAACATACAGCTATACAAATTTGCAATATTCAAAATGGGAACAGCCTGTGAAAAAATATTTCTTAAAGTCTGTAATCCTCATGAACTGAAAACAAATAAAGAAGTAAAAGTTGCACGTGATTTTCTGAATTTCATCTTGTTTGAGCCTATCACTGAAACTACATTGCTTCTTCCTTCTGGTATCCCATTAGACCTTTCAATCTGTTGAACTGAAATATTTCACAGTTCACATTTCTGTCGTCCACAATCAATTCTCTGTGTCCCAGTGATCTTGCTGTAATATTTGCATGCAGCTGTTGTTTGGTCTTCATTTTATTAAGCTGATACATATTGACTTGTTATCACAGAGACAATAGCAATAAGCTTTTACGCAAACAGAGTTCTTGGACCTTTCATGATAGCATCTATTAGCAAAAATGAAAGTTTTACTCTTAAAGTAAGAAGGGATTTTTTTCTTTTTGGTACTGTAACATCTTTAATTTTCCTTGTTGCCTCTTCATTTCTTCTAAGGGAATAAAAAAATTAAATCCAAACATGTTAGTGTTTTCTTGTTTACTAATGAAAAAAAAAAAAACCAGATTCTATATTATATCCTTTGTCCTGCTTTGCCTTGCCTTCTTGACCTTGATTGCTGTGGCACAGGAGCAAGGCCTGACTTCCCTTTGACTGAAAGTGTTCTTGAATTTGAACACCATGGTTTTAAAATGGGAAGAAATTATGGTCAGTTTGAGGCAGTAAAGTCTTACACAAGGCATGGGTCTGCCCCGGATAGATCCACAATTTGGTAAGTCAGCTTCAGCAATCTTCCCTCCTCCCACCTTGAGTTATCTTGAAGGGTGCATTTAAATTTTCAGACTGTCCTAAAATAACTTGTGCTATGTTTAATTTACTTCCTTCCATACACAAACAGACACATAGACACAAACATATCACTTTTTTTTTTTTTTTTTTGCGCTCAGAGAAAACAAACCAGTGTAAGCTGTAATAGAACTGCTAATGAGCTGATGTTATCTACCAAGCTATTTAAAATTCTGTTCTCTTTCTGTTTTGCATTTGGTGGGGTAGTAATTCTAATTTTCAAGTGCAGTCTCATTTCTTCTCCTTAGTCTTCAGCTTTCCCATACCACTGTACACAGTCCACACACCCATATAAGCACACACAGCACTGTGCCCTGACTAGAAAGAATCTTTTATGCTACCATGTTATGAGTTACTTCCATTTGATGGTACCTGATATATGTTTATTTTTCAGGAGGGAAAGGTTATGATGTCTTCTAGAAGCCTAGAGATGGCATGGGGGCATGAAAAGACATGAGATATGCTTAGGTGGATGTTGTATAGGTATATTACATGGAGGAAGACAATGTCAAGGGAACAAGTGAAATAACTCCTCCATTGCACTTTATGTATTTTATAAAACATTCAGTATAAAGGTGATTGACACTAGTGAACTATGTCATAATCTGGATAGTGAATTTACGGTAGTATTGGTTTAATAAATCTTAGTTAAATGCCCAAAATATATCATTTACTGATAGATCTGAATTAAATCCATTCCTACCACTGATTCCATTCAGCAGTGTCTTAAGAACACAAAAACAAGTTACAAAGAATTATAGGGTATGTTAGCATCATAGCAATCTAATGTTTAATAAGGCACATTGAATCAGTTCATCTGTTCCAATGGCAATCTCATCCATTTTTTGAATGATTATTCACTGCAGTTGCTTTCCTATTGCTTTTCCTAATCTAGTTTTAAATGTCTGAACAATGAAACATCTGCTTGAGAATATCCCCACATTCCCTGGGAGAATCACACAAGCCAGCCGAATATTTCCACAGTATACATTTCAGCTGATTATTTGCTTTATGTAAAGCACTGTGCTTTCTATCAACTCTACACTCCTTTATCTAACTTAGTCTTCTTTACTTTTTTGTTATTGCTTTTATTTGTTCAAAATCTTTGTTCTTCAGTAGTTTAGAGAAGCATTTTCTGTGGTGTCTTTTTGGTTTTGGAATGAAGTAAAAAAAATTAGAATTTTCTGATTCCTAACGCTTATTTAAAAAAAAAATAAATTAAAAATCATTTATTTTAAACAAAACAATATTAGAAAGACTTTGGAAGCCTTCCTCACCCTCATAGACACACAGAATGGTTTTCCAGTCTTCAATAAAAAAGCAAGCAAGATGAAATCTCCCTGAGATTGGATTTGTTCATGAACAGTCTACACTTCAGTAGGCTCATCTGAGAGGTCAAAGTTCTCGTGCTATATGTGCCCAGAAACATACCAGCCTGACAGGCTCTTTACCTTTTTCCCGCTTCATACAAGGAACATCCCTTCCATAAGTCATTTAAAGAGTTTGATGTGTTAAAAGTACTACTCTTGTAGAGTCTATTGAATGCTAAAAGAATGAAATCTCTCAAAGTGTTCAATTACATTTAAAGAATGCCAGCTTTATAGCAGCATAATGACCCAGAGGAATCACTCAAGATAAAAGAGACCTTGCTAATAGTTCTTCTTCATCTAGAAGCTCCCACTTTCCAGGAAAGTGCTCCAGATGCTCTCAGTTCAGTGGTCTGCATTCCAGGGCATGGCCTGATGGGAAAAAGCTGGGTGATGTGGCACTAAGACACAGAAATTTTCATCCTTTATAAACTCCAGCCTGTTCATTCTCTGCCTTGGGAATAGCAAACATTACTGAATAATGATGTATGCATTTCCTGTGTTCTGAACTGTGCATGTCTTCATCAATTATCTTCTTATGACAATCCACAGGTGTAGTAGGTAGCCTGTTAAAACCTTTTCTTATTGTCTCTTTTTTTTTTTCCTCTCATTCACACTTGCCTCCTTCTGCTGTCTCTGCACATGCTTGTCTCCCTCTCCTTGACTCCTCTCAAGGCATTAGAGCCAAGAAAGTATCAGATTTATAACAACTGTGATACCTACTCTACCACCATGTCAATTTAATTTGAACCAATTTGACAACCCTGATACTAACACAGGATTGGAGACCACAATGATAGTACAACATCCGTCTCTTGTTAAGCTTCCTGCACCTGCTATTGCTTCTCTCTGTAATTGCCCTAGATCAAGAGACCGATTGTAAATGTGTTAAGTTTTGCTGACAACACAAAGCTGGGGAGACGCAAGAACTCAGGCTTAAGAGGCAAGGAAAATTCAACAAGATTTGCTGGGCTCTGAGCTGTTATGCAGCAAATGAAATTCAGTATTGACAAACACACATTAATGTAATTGGCCAAGGGAAGTCTGGGACTAAAAGAAAACAACTGCTGACTAGGAAACAGAACAGTTTTAAAGGGACGCTAATGTAACGCTCATCTCAAGAGCCCACACCAAAATTGCTGTGCAAGGGCAGAGAAAGTCTTTGAATGTGGAATAGCTCTATAACTGCCTGAGAATTCTACATATTTCCAATTTCTGAAGTATTTCATGGCATCTCAGTATGTGAAGCTGTTGTTTAAATGGGAAACTGAGGCCACACCATCCAAATCTTATGAAAAATCACAGAATATTTTCAACAAGTAACTTTGGTCAATTGCAACCTAAGCACCAATGCTTTCTGTGGGATTTATCCTTATCAAATCAACATACATAATAGATACTCTGTCGAGTAAAAAAACCTGCTCCATGTTTTTCTCTTTTTGATAGAGTAACCCTCATAACCTTGACTATGCTATTACCTGAATGGGGTGTGTGTGTTCCTTTGAGCTAGGTTATTTGAGGATTAATTTATCACAAATAAGTAAGGATGTGATTCATCTCCCCTAACTTCAGTTGTCTCAAATTTAGAGGCCTAAGTCTGATCTCATTACCTAAGACTTCCTTCATGAGAGTCCAGAATAGAGAGAAACAGACATTCCCAGAGATTGATTCATATTAATCTAGCTTTGATATATATCTTTAAGTGAACCAATCACTCCTAGAAGCATTTATTGATCAGTTCATCTATGTTTGAAAAAATGAGTCCCACCTAGTAATCCAAACTGGTTTATCAGAAACATAGCTTTCTAATTATTTCTTTTTACTTCCCTTCTCTTTCTTCTCTCCCAGCCTTCATTCACAGCAAATTGCCATATTTCTTCTAACATGTATGTGTCAGATGAATTTCAGTGCCATGGATCCCTTGAATTAAAAAGATGAATCCATGCATATCACCTAAAATGTAAGAAAAAGGACTTCTTTTCCACTGTGGGCTGCAGTTCATAAGGATCAATGACTTTCACTCTCTTTTTGAACTGGCTCAGTTTTCTTGCCACTTTGAAAACTTTAGAATTTTGACAGTACTTTGCTACAGTGTTACAATCCCTGTCCTGTGGCTGGTTTTAATATCTTTTCTAGTTCAATGTTCTCTGCATAAATCTCCTCCTGCATTCTCACATGAGTGTGTAAAGTTCACTCTATGTTTTGCTATGGGCTTGTCTGTTTACTGCAATGTTTCATACTTGTTTGCAGTGATGGTCATTCTCTCCTTTACACATGTGTTTGCAACATTGGTCCTGAGGTTTGAGTGTTATTTCATTTCCCTCAGAGTCCTTGAACCAGGGCATGAATATGAAATGAAAAGGAGATGATTATTTTAGTCTGAGTGCAGCACAGGGTTATGAGAAAATGTTGAAAAGTACAAAATAAGCTGTGATACTACAGGCTATGAATGAAATTTCTCCAAGCAGGGAAGGTTTTGTTCTTTAAAATCAAATCTCAGTGACTGAATTTGGGCCATCATTAAAAGTTGGCTATGCAAGCCTACTGCTGTTACTTAATCATGTTCGCATGCTCAGACTGTAGCTCTGCTTTTATGCTTTCTTGGTAGTCAGGCTTACCCTCCAGACCATACTCATCAGTTTTTCACACTGAGGATGACTTGATTAATATCCAGAATGAGTTAGGAGGTCAGCCAGATAGTAAATCACAGGCACAAGAATCAATCCAGATACTGAGCATCCGGATGCAAACTCTTGCCCCTGTTAGAAGTATGTGAGCTACTTTGCAGATCAAGCTCAAGTCTAGGGTCAGCACTAAGGTAAAGTACATCTCTCCACTATTTACTACTAACATCATGGCTTTAATCCTCTTGTACTTCAGATCTTTTCTATAAAGCATGAACAAAAGCTCCATGATATGAATGACAGGAGAGCTTGAAATGGCTTGAAATGTTAATAAAGGGAAAGTAGCAAAAAGTTTTCTCTTTCTCTGTGTTGCCCAAAATTGCTTATAATGGCAATACTTGTTCCAGATGTCAATGCTTTGCAAGGCCATGTTTAAGGATGTGCAAAATAAGCTTCTGCCTACTTCAGAGAAAAGTGAAAAATAAAAAAAAAAAAAGAAAACCAAACACACAAGTAATTTTAATAAGCATGAAACATTTATTGTTCACTAACGGTCATTTTTTACTGAAAACATTAGCAACTTATCAAGGCTGCAGACTGTAATTTTCTTGGCACTTTAGATGGGAATGATGAACCTAACTGAGGAGGTGACAAAATATACTTCTATGTGCCTCTAGCAATTAGACTCAAGACTGATGGGTTTGTATAATTTGATGGTAAATTCTTATATCATAATATTTTTGAGGACTCTGATCCTAATTCTGGTAGGTTTTGTTAAGCCTGTCATGATAGATTGGGAGAATAACCGAAATGAGAACATAAAACTATTAGAAGGATTCAGCAAGCTTGTATGATACCTTTTGTTTGATATTCTCAAATCCTTTTACCTCAAAATCTCCACACACTTCTAATACATTAATCAGTGCTTTTGCTTCACTTACTAATTTGATCAGTTTTGATTGATCAGAAAAAACAGCAGTAGCACAGGCAAGAGTTCAGGACAGGAAGTGCACTCCTTGGAAGACTTTAGCAAGCTGTGAAAAACAACTTTCTGGCCTAGAGTATGAGTTTACTTTTCTAATTCTCATTTTGTATCACGGAGGGAGGTGAGGCAACATTTCCCCCAGAACAGAAGAAGATAATTTATCAGCTGGATTCCTACTGACTCTTCAAGCAGCCTATTGTGACCTTTGGTTATTAAACCTTTTGACTGTTAGTTAATTTCAGCAGTGGGGAGGCTATTAGCTGACCGGCTAGATCCCCTGCCCAGCATCTGCTAACCAATGACCTGTGATCTCAGCAGTAAAACTGAAATTACATCTGGACAATAAATATATTTTGGCTTCTAGCAGAATGAGAGGTCCCTCTTGCCTTGATGTCTTGATTTTTTAAAGGTATGTCAGAAGATGTTTTGCTGTGTCCTAACAAAATAACCTGATCTTGGCCTTTATCTATCCATGAAATATCTTTATATATAGGCAATGGGTGCCAGGGATCTTTGGTGGTTTTGAGGATAGAAAGGGTGGAGTATGAAAGAAATAAATAGCAGCAGAAACACAATTTGCAAGTCAAAAAAAAAATAATTATATTTTGAGCCTTCTTACCAACTTAGACATGAAAACATGCTTTTATCAACAGTCGTCTTAATGATTATCCCCTGAATGTGTACTACTGTATAAAATAGTCAATGTAACCTGGTCATCAAAAGGGGCTCATACCATCTGTTCAAGAATGAAAGAATAGTCCTTTATCAATAGAATTAGAAATTATTTCAGTAAACTGTAAGAAACACATAAGCTGCAATGCTGGTGGCTCTCAGGAAGAGTAGAGAGTAAGATACAGCTAATTCCTAGGTCTGGTGCAGGAGTATTCTTGTAGGAAAGCATTGCAAATGGTTGCTCAGGTGGTTTGGGTTTAAAGATGCAAACACTTACTCAGCAGTTTGACATGTTCATAGATCTTTGTTGAGAACTCAGAAGTTTGAAGAAACCTACAGAAGTGTAGTGATCCAAATCCTTTTGCAGTCAAATGTAATTGGGCAGCCCATTTTCTTTAAATATTTTCCCATATGCTTAACTACTATAAAATGTACCCACAATTATCTCCAAGTACTCAAAACTGTGAAGCAACGTTTTTAGATACTGTCTGGTTGATCAAAAGATTTAAAGGAAGCATTTTTATTTTTTTTTTTTTTTAAGTATTTTTCAAATAATTTCTCTATGTAACTCAACTGTTGCTTTTGTGTTTGACTTTACTGTATTTTTATGGGTTATCACCTTTCTTATCACAAACACCCTTTTGGATAACTGAAAGCAATTTATACTTACATTTCAAAGATTATTAATACAACAATTAACTTCTTAAAACCAGAAAGGCTTGGTTTTTTTCAACAGAAAATTATTTTTAAGAGAAAAAACTTGATTCCACTAATTCATAAAATACCTTTTTTTTTTTTTTTTGGGGGGGGGGGGGGCGCAAATTTTCCCTTCCCAAAACCAACAAAACCCAGCACAGTAACACCGCCAGGGACAACAATG